>KN483201.1:0-30295 GCA_000787095.1 Periophthalmodon schlosseri | reverse complement strand
AGGATGTCCTTAAATGATCTGTGCAAAAGTAGTAAAACGGGGGCCTATCCCACTTCTCACGTGTCCAAATCTCTCCTTTTTAATGCACCTCTCAAAGTTAGGCACACGTACATAACTGCACTTTGAAAACGAGAGGAAGGAAGGAAAAAAGAAGAAAAGAAACACACACTTTACACTGTCATTTAAGATGAGGCGTTTTGGGTGCATGAATAAATGGGAGGCCTTAAACATCAAGTTGAACAACTCATTAAGAAAGGTAACTATATCCCACCATCTCTTCCTCTTCCCATTCGTAGCTATATATATGTGTATATGTATTATTTTAATAGTACATAGTAACAGTTTGTAGCTTCTATTAGTAATGAATTATTATTATTATTATGTTATTCTCAACGTTAATCTCTCCAAAATCTCCCTACATATAACAAACAATATACTGTTGAATTTCTGTGCATTCTTATACAGAAAATTGTCATCTGCATTTGCTGACGCTGAAACACTCACACACATACACACATACACACACACACACACACACACACACACACACACACACACACACACACACACACACAAAGCTAACACTTTGTCTGCTGTGGCACTGCATTGTATTGTTTTGTATTTATTGTTGTAGAATGTGATGTCCTTCTCTCACACAGGGGCCAAAAGCCAGATTTTCCTATAGATTACACTGTATTTTAATATCAAATAAGTAAATTCGCAAATGTTGAACCTGAAAACTTCTATTAGCGACTAGACCCAAGAACTTTACTTTACTTTACTAGCTGCTCCCATCAGTACTAACTATCATTGGCCTATAGAATGTCGTGATGTCATCTGAAACCGAGCAATAGATTCACTCCGCTGCTGGAGGTGTAGCCACAGCTGCCCTGGTGTAGAATGACTGAAGTGAGCCTGCCAATCTGCACCAATGGCCCCTCGGACCTTATCACATTTCTGGGGATTATTACATTTGTGGGGGTTACAGACCTCCAACGATCACTCACTCACAGACCACATTCATAGAGAGGCAAGGTGCAAGAGCAAAGTGCAATGCAAAACAAAATACTATATGAACAAGTCAAAAGAAAGTAAACTTTTTGTATGGCTCAAAAAGGCTTATTTTGAAAGCGCCAGTTCGCACACTACCATTTCATTTATCATTCAAACTATCCAAAGTTACTCACTGAAACTTTCATTACCTTTAGCGTGAAATCTAGCTGGACATTTAAACCCTAAGCCACAAGTTAAAGTTTGGACTTAGGTGCGTGCGGCTCTCTGCTCTCAGCTGCGGAGCTTTATTTCTCCAGAGGGTTTGGAGAAAATCTGTCCAGGTGTCGGTGTGGCTCCTTCTCACCGAGCTGAGCGCATCCATCTGCAGTCGCGAGATAGAACCGACACTTTTTACATCAAAAGTCACTTCAGGACTCTCACTCAATAGCGCTGACTTTGAGCTGTGTAGAACCAACCACCCACCTTTTCCCCACGCACCCGGATCCTGTCAGGGCCCGCTGCCAGAGTGGATTTTCACCTGGCAATTTAAAGATGAAAATAGAAGAATTAGCTCTTCCAAGTTCAGAGTCCAAAGCTGGGATGGATTTTTTTTATCCTATTTCCTTTTTCCCCTATCACATCCGGCTGTCAAATAGTGTATTATGCAAAGCCCCTGGATGCGCACATGGAGGATAGATCAGCACTTTTTTTTTTTTTTTTTTTTTTTTTTTTTCGGTGTTGGGGATTAACCCTTTTTTTTTTTTTTTGCTGGGTTGCTGGGATTGTAAGTTGTTCTCTACAGGTCTGAGTTTGAGCAAGGTGTGGGCGATTTCACTCCACTCTCATGGGTCTTGTTTTCGTCACCACAGAATGAAATTAAATAGAGCAAGAGGAAGAGCAGCAGACGGAAAATCTGTTTTTGAACGCGCAAAACACAGTGATTGCTTTGTTGCAGTTTTACATTTAATCCGACTTGTTTAAGTGGTGTCTGCTTAAAACAGATGCCAAAATCTGTTTAGTTTCTTCAGTGTTGAAAGTTGATTCATCTGTCTGAGAAGCAATCATTTTACAATTTTGCTGTAATGTTTTTAAATTTTGTTCTTGTTTTGATGGTTACATTTTAAAGGTCTGTACCTGGATTTTACAGGAACCATATATGCATTATTTGTATTGTTGAAGACCTTTAAACATGTCCTTAAGTATCTTTGCTTTGGCATTTGATGTTTTAGAACTTATAAAAATTACCATATCTCAAACTAGACATTATTTTTCATCTTGGCTGCTCCCCATACTGGAATCTGGGGTAGGTAGTGATGGGACCTTTGGTTCCTTTGTGGGATCTGAGTCTTTTGGGTCCATTCTCTTCAAAGGTCCATTCAAAAGACTGGCTCGATTACTATTTATTAATATGACAGAAGCCAGCGTGAGAAAATCTAAATAAAACGTTTCACTACAATAATAATAGGCTAATCATTTTTAAAAACTAGCTGCTCTTATGATGTTTTTGTGCACAAAGCTCTCACTCTCGTTGCCTGCTCTGCTTCTCAATTTATTCTTGTGTTGGTTCAGTGTAATCAGTGTAAAAATGCATACTTGAAAAATTGGAAATGGAAAGTAAAAGATGTGTTTCTTTTAAAAAAATGAGGGCCAGATCCAGCCATTCAAGTTAAAGAACTGTCCAAAAGAGCCGACTCGTTCACGGATGTCACATCACTAGGTGCAGGGTGATACCTACTGGCAGCAGAGGGAATTACCTTGAGAAAACAATTAAACTAGCTGATAACTGACATGCCGAGACATGTTCATGTAAGCACGCAATAGAAATGAACGTGATTTGACGTAAAAAATGTTTAGATGTCTATGATGATTTATGGACCTAAAAACTGAGCAAGGTTTCTACCTGTGACATCACAAAGAACTGCATTTTTACTATTTGGAAATTTAGCTGCTCCCATCAGTATTAACTATTATTGGCCTACAGAATGTTGTGATGCCATCTGAAACCGAGCAATAGATTCACTCCTCTGCTGGAGGTGGTAAGCTAGGTGTAGCCACAGCTGCTAAAATTCAAAATAGTAAAAATGCAGTTCTTTGTGATGTAACAGGTAGAAACCTTGCTCAGTTTTTAGGTCCATAAATCATCTGAGCAAGGTTTCTACCTGTGACATCACGATCCTGGTAAAATTTAAACTGAGTATTCTCTGAGGAAGGGAAAAGTTTTTAGTTTTTTTTTTTCTTTTTTTAATTGAGGACTAGTGAAACCAGCATGAAATACAAGTGAAATGCAGCTCCAGGTATGTTTTTGATGAGGGAGCAATTATATGCAGTTATAACATGGTTAAAAGTCTATTTTAAATTAAACTATGAGTCATAGAAAAAACTTTCTGGAACAGTCTTGTGCAGTTGTATCCACATGGTTCTCATCAATATCAGACCACCAGCTTTTGTCTCACTCTTTACAATGCACCGTGGCAGGGAATCAACAGTGGCCTTGTTTCCAGTCTAACTACACCAATTATCCATCTTTCTCACAGAATTTAACACAGTAGGTAAAATCCCATGCACTTGTCATCGATACTTTCCCGCTGCTTACAAATAAAGTGCTACTTATTACATAAAACAACACTCTTTTCATCTTTGTGAAGGTTTCCCAGATCGCCTTTGAAATCACAGCACATGCTAAATCAATCCGTCGCTAGCTCGCCGCCCATACCGGTGAACTGGAGGAGCTTTGAGCCGATCTAGCGACACCTCACCTTACACCGAGCAGCCACCCACTTGTGGTCGCCCAACCCGCCTGTTTTCCGCGTCAACCTTTCAATAGAGACATAGCTCCACAACTTGAACCTCGTAACACGGTGCAGTTGGTTTTTGATCTGCGCCAATGTCAACTGTGATAGCGAGGCTGCGAAAATATTTCCCCTCTCCGGCCGATTGGGTTACCACGGGTCTGTGCAGAGTGGGCTGTTGTCAAAAGGGATGCTGGGAGGCCCGAGTGTTTTACAAGGTCTTCTCCTGAGAACAATGTACAAAGTTTGAGAACCTGTGGAGAAGAGAAATGGTTCCCATCCATTAGGTACAGGGAAGTCTATAAAGCTGGTTATAGTAGTGCTTGACTAGGGTGGCCGACATAAATCTCTATTTTTTGGAGTACCCCGATAACAATATTTAGACAGTATTTATTCCAAGCCAACTGAAATATGCTAAAATGTGTCTTTGAATGTGTTGGTGTCGGGCAAAACGCAATTTGGAAGTTTACAACATTAAGCTTTTTACTTTTGAGTGGCCAGGACCATATTTCTTTGCATGTCTTTGCATTGTATTTATGTAAGCAAGTCTTGAAGTCAAAATAAGTCAGCTGTGTAATGTCTGCATCTAATTATAAAATGTTTTTTTGTCGTACGAGAATCCAGAAGCGCATGGTTAGCACGCGAGTTGCCGTTAGCATTACCATGACAGCAAAATTCCGCTCTGGCCTCTGAAAATTGCACTTACTCATTACGGTGAATAATTAGGATGCTTGGAATGCATAAGGTAAGTGAGGAATAACTTTGGGGCACTGCAAAGCATTTAAAATGAACTAGTTCAGTTTTTCCACGTTTTAAGATAACAAAAAATCAGGTACACGCCTTTAATCGTTTAATCAATATTATCTATTTTATAATATTTTGCCCACCATTTTGTTTAACCCGTCCCCAAACCACTGGGTACCCAAAATGAAACGTATGCCCAATGACCTTTTGACCTGCCCGGTATAATACAACTCCAGTAAGAGAATATGGGGCTGCTCACCTCACCATCTGGAACTTGACCTGTAGGATAGCACTTAAGCAGTCATCAAAGCCAACCCAGACAGAGGGGATAGACGAGGTAAAATAAAGTGAAACATCTCAGTCGTGTTAAACAACTTCAAAACACTTTATAGCTGCAGGGCTGAAGAGGAGCGCTGCTGCTGTTTTCACACTGGCGCTGATGAAATTTGACAATAGTCCGGCTGTAAATTGGTTCTATATAGGCCTACTGCTGAGGTACACCAGATGTCCACCCGTTTTAAACTTTATATTCTCACTTCATCCTGGAAAAGAGACTGTTAAAGTTACCACATGTGTCCTGGACCTAATTCAAAAATTCTGTATCAAGGCTTATTTTTAAATGTGATTAGGTTGTGTTGTGAATGCTGTGAATGGAATCCATAAACATGTGGATAGAGTTGTCTTTTTTACCATTTCATCTTATTTACTTGGTCAATATATTGTGTAGATTGTGTTGTCATGATACAAAAAAGTCAAACTCGATCTCGAAAAAGATTATTAGTAGTTGTGATATAGTTCAAAGCCATTCTAAAACTACTTACAAAAAGTTACAATTTGTTTGATTTTTTATTTTTTTTTTTCATTATTGATACTATGTTCAAATGAGTATCTTGTCCTTTGTAGTTTTGTATTGATTAGTATTGGGCAGGGACACAATACACACCGCTTCCACAAGATAAGACTAGAGGCAATATTGGGTCAATGAGAATGCGAGAGATGAAATTTTGACATGCTTAATAAATCAATATTAAATAAATTAACTGTACTATCCTGTTCGCAGTTTTGGAGTCAGAATTTTGGGTTTATTTCATTTGATATTTTTGTTGTCATTGTAGCAGTGCTTTTTTGGAATTTCAGCTTCTCAAGAGGTGTAAGTCACCAGCAATTTGTCCAATCCAAACTAAAAGAAGAAAGAAAATAAAAGAAAGGGAAAAAAATCTCATGAGATTTTTCTCCACATGTGCACAATTTTGTGGCAATTTTATTTTGCGAGATTTTGTGGTACAAGATCACTAGTATCTGAGTATCAACTTTTTGCCAACCCCATTTATTAGAACATAAATTTTCCAGACAACAGGCAGTTCATTTTACACAGGCAAGGCTTGAAGATTTTGTCCATGAAAAATAACAATATAAGAATAGTTTCTTGTTTGCTTATTTTAAAACTGTTCTTCACGATGCTAAGACGTCTCGCTGGGATAACACCTTACCACACACAGCCTAACCACTTGTGTTTTACTTTCATTTTTCTAATACTAAAACATTTTATGGAGCCCTACTTTCATTTGAACATCCTCTTGTGTAGTTAAGTAATTATTGTCCTAACGCTCGTGGACTCTGCAGTCTTGGATGTTGCATTTGAACATCCCTGCTCTCTGTGGAGCCGCACACATATCCACATTTTAAACCTCTGCCTGTCTGCTGGTCATAAAGCTACAGGTGCTTCATCCAAGGCCGTGGACCAGACAGGCTAACCTCCGCCAAGGTTCACAGCAACAGCTTGTCTTCTAATCAGCCTTTATGCTATATCACTCACTCATGTTTATTCCATTACAACAAATCACTTATACTTTGGTACCACACAGTCATATGGACATACAAATAATGGAATTTGTGCTCCGTCTTACTGCTTGGATTTATAGCTTTTATTAAAACGTCAAGCTGCCTTTGACATCCCTTGGCCTGGATAGAACTTTGCGTGTTTGTGTTCGGAATCCAAGATGGTCTTTTGAAAACAGAGCAGCCTTGGTTTGACCCAGAAACTCAAGGTCCCAGATGGGAATGGGAGGGCTTCTTCACCCGTACATAGCAGTAGCAGTAACAGCAGCAGAGCCAGTCCCATGACAAGGCCTCCATGCCACACAGGTAGAAGAAGAGGCCAAGGTAACCCCCACGCAAGAACATCTGAAAAATGTTATGATTGCATTTGAAAGAGCTAATTCATTTTGACAGGAGGACGGTAGCTGACAAGAAAGCATTGTCCCTCCTTGCCACTAGCCACCCTGGTACCAAGTAGATCTGAAAGATAGCAAGGTTATTTGGAGGATTGGAATGTAGAGTCCCAACTGAGCAATTTGCACAAAATCTTGTAACTTTTGAAAGTGCTTTTTGTCAGCAGAAGATGTTTTCAGATGAGTTGACTGATAAAAATGGAAGAAAGAAGATTATCCCCCAGCCACAAGAGGTCACTAAAGGAACGAATCAATGTATTTTTTAATGTTGAAACTGATTTCACGAGTCATTGTCTGAGCTCAATAGTTTTCTTTTGAGAAAACTAATCTCTCGCTAGGTCTGCCATCTTCAGGTGGGATTTACATATCATCACTTTCAAGGGATTCTACTGAAGTCACAGAAAAAAAAAAAAAACAACTTTTAAGGCGCTGTACTAGATTTTTACTGTCTTAAAAATTTGAAAAAGAGAACTAGTTAATTTTAAACGGTTTGCAATTCTCCAAGTTATTCCTCACCTACTTTATTCACCGCAACGAGTTTATAAGTGCTTTTCTCAACTTTCAGAGACCAGCAAACACAAACTTCCTGTTTAAACACTTTATATTTAAATGCAGGCAGTACACAGCTGACATATTTTGACCTCGAGAGCTGATGCTTATACAATATATGTGTACTGGGCCAGGACCATAGACTCCTGTCCATGTAAATGGACATGGCTAACCTGCTAGCCGCCGTGTTCCAAATAGGAAATGATCATGGGCGCACTTCTGGCTCCATCAACTCTGGCTCCAATTCACTTTACATTAGAAAACTGTCAACCCTCTCTCTGTAACTGATCAGCTGCCTTCTTTCCCTGAGGTTGCTCCCGCTAGCGTTAGCAGCAGGTTTGATTGACAGCGTTACTAAGCGCTCACTCCCTGCCAAATCAGCTGTGCGGGCGGGAAGGGGCGTTACCTTCAGCAGCTTCGCCCCAGATTGGCTCTTTGGTTACCATGATACTCGCGGTCGGAATTAAAAATATGGAACTCTGCTCCAAATTTGCCGCTATAACTGCTCTAGCCTCGATAAGCTTCATTTAACTGAAGCCGAACACTATGGGTGACGTCGCACTCCCTTAGTCCACTTCTTTCCTTTCTTATTTATTTATTTTTTTTAACTGTTTATTTTCATAGTTTTCACAATAAAAATGGGTACATACATACATATATTAATAATAATAATACAAATATAGAAACAAAAGAGAAAAAAGAAAAAAAAAGGTCTATAGGTGTCACTGTAAAGCTAACGACAACTAGCATGCAAACGCATTATAGTTAAATGCAGTACACAGCGGACATATTTTGACCTCAAGAGCTGATGGTTTTACAATATATCTGTCGTTTTAATCGAATCAAAACACCAACCGCCAACCAACATATGTATTTATTTAATTTTTTCTACATTGTGACTTATGTACTTTTGTGATTTTACTGCCGCACCTGGACACAATATAAGCCACACTATGTCACTGTTCCCCCGGTTGTTTCCATTCATCGTAAAGTTTGAGCCATTAATGCTGCCTTATTACCAGGAGGCCGCTACATTTCATTCAGCGTCAACAACAAGCGGAACATGTGTCTACGGCCGTAAACAGGTTGTCGTCATTCATTCGGTACTTTGCTCCAGTTTGATGTGATGCATATGAGGCAGTGCAGATATCCAGGAACATATTGGTTTCAAATTGGATATAGTTTTGGCACAGTAGTTATGAATAGGGTGTGTGCCGCGTTTTGATATATACACAGGACATAAAACTACGCTACAAGAAGAGTTAGAGGTGCAGGGGGATAAAGCAGGATTTTGATTGTTGTATTTCATTTCACTACATGTTTCTGTGTGGTTAGCCAGTTGAAATCAGTGATCCATTGTGAATGAATGTGAGGATTAGGAAAGACGTTTCTCATCCTGGTATTTTATTTAATTTTTTTTTTTTTCCGTTACACTTGAAACATTTGGTAATTTGAGTTCCTTGTTAAATTAATCTCCAAACAACCTATAACGTGCTGTCTCTTTTTGTTATGAAAGATGGCAGCTGATTGCAAAACAAGACAAACTTTTTTTTTTTTTCTGAGAATCACATATTTGAAGTAGCACCATCCATCCATTTCTAGTCATCCATTTTCTTCGGCTTATCTGGGGCCGGGTCGCAGGGGCAGCAGTCTAAGCAGGGACTTCTAGACTTCCTCCATCCCAGACACTTCCTCCAGATCCTCCGGTGGGACCCCAAGGCGTTCCCGGGGCAGCCGAGAGGCATGGTCCCTCCAGCGTTTCCTGGGTCTTCCCCGGGGCCTCCTCCTGGTGGGACATGCCCGGAACACCTCCCTTGAAGTAGCACTATTCACCTTATTTAGGAAGTTGTTTTTTATCGTTCTGGTTGTATGACTTTGCATAGGGCTGCCAATCTAAGGTGAATATAGACTACAGAGCCATTTTCAAGCCACTGTGTGAATATTAACTTTATAAACAGTTTTTAAAGTTCATCTGGACAATGTTTATGAAACTGAGACATTTCGGCTACTATCCAGAACCCAGCAAGAAGTTTATTCACAGTTATTTCAATAGAGGGGAGTTGACGTGCACATGTTGCAATCTGAAAACCATATGTAATTTGAAATATGTTTTGCTATTAATGCATGTTGTATATAAGTTTTATTGACTTGTGTTTTATTACTATTGGAGGTACAGTATCTCAACGCATGAATGAAGGACCATTTCCAGAAGTTCCTTGTTTTGTGAATAACTTTACTTCAGTGTGCATGTCTTCTACTTCATTTACATACTGTTTTTGAACTTTTTGGAGACTAGGGCCTCTACTTTTTGACACTGTAAACACCATACCATATGCCTAAAATATCTTACACTTTGGAGTGATGTCAGTGTTGAGTGATACCACCCATAATCTGCCAGTACACTGCAGTTTGTCAAAATCCAATGCCAGATTCCCCCCAAGCAGTGAGAACATCCAAACCCAGTCTACATTAAGATTACATTCATCTTGTAAAGCGTATAATCCCTCAGTGCACGCCAACTACCTACAGGCTTCCAATGCTCTTCTAAACAAACTGCCTTTCAGTTCTCTGCTCAACATGCCATTCCAAGTGTGTGGATCCACATTTTAGCATCTTTAGTCATGCAAAAACTGGGATGAGCGATACATTGGTTCCCAGATATTGCAATATTGTAAATTTGTCACAAGATCTGTCTGCCCAGATTTGTCTGAGCACAATCATCATGCAAATTTTTTAAGACCCCAGAAAAATACCTTTTGCCATTATTCTTAAAGCCACAGTATGTGACTTTTTAGCCCCAAAAAAGAAATATTTAGACTGAAATAAAATCACGTTTTATCATTTTGATTATGTTTATTGCACACACACACACAAAAGCAAATCTGACTCTTATTTGGCCTCATCCTTGTTTCTATTAAAATGTTGTTCCTTTGGCTACAATTTTCCGCAGTATGCCATGGCACCTCCAGAAAGTTACATACTGTTCCTTTAAATAAACAAAAAGTTAATTTGTGAACTTCACTAGAACTTGACAAACTTTTTGGGCCTTGCTGAATTTTAAATTCTTAACCGATATTTGCCAATACAAATTTTAACAACAACAGCAAAGCAAATAATGGTATTGTCTCAGGAAATCCATATCGAACCATCCCTACAAAAAACATTTCCATAGTTGTGCATCCTCTAAATTTACTCCAGGCCTATAGATTTTTTTTTTGCACGCAGTTGCCTCCCATCACGCTATGTCATAATATATCACAAATTGACTAAATCTAATTATGCGGCATGCTGTCATTGTTAAGGGACTGACACAAAGCAAGACACTGAGCAGATCACTAGCCAGTCGTTATGTAAAGAATGCCAGAACATTTCGGCGACCTCCAGCGTGGCGGCCATCTTGGACAGGGCCCCGTTGATAAAGGCCAGCGCCAGTGGGCAGAGTCAGGTTACATTTGCTGACTGTATAAATGTAGTAATTGAAATGTAAAGCAGGTTTCACCGTGGTACAATATTTACACTGAACGCCTCACATATGGTACGAGTTGTCAGACAGCTGCTATCAATCCTACGAGCCAAGCATAAGAAGCAAGACGAGAAATGAATTTGAAATGAGGAGTGAGGCTTGTAAAAGGTCCCCAGTTCTTAACATTTTCTGATGCCTCTGGAGACGGTGCATTCTCCACATTGTGCTAAAATCATGAAGTTGTAATGTTTTTACTTTTCTTCACGCTCAAAATCTCGGAACAATTGGGGCATTATAAGTCACTCTTTATGTTGGCAAACTACTTGTACAGTCAGATTTGCCCTGGTGCAGAGTGACAAAAGCGTGGCTGCCAATATGCAACTACAGCCCTTCCAACCATCGACAACAAGAAGTACATTCACACAAGCTGGGTTAAGTTTGCTCTAGAACACAAAGGCAGAATCTACAGTTTAAAAGTAGACCTATACACAGAAAATGTCATGTATTGAATCTAAAAAAGCATCCTCATTTTTTTTTTTTTACACCTGAATAGTCTAGTTTTATAGTTATATTTATAATATTTTAGTTAAGTGCCTTGCGCAAGGACGCAATGACAGCATTCATCTACGGTGGAATCGCATCGCCAACCTGTGGGTCAGTGGATCTGACCACTCAACCAATGATGTTTATGTCAAGAGCGGGATTTAAGGACACAATGGCAGAATCTACAGTTTTAAAAGTAAAGGCCAAACACCTATACACACAAAATGCCATACACTGAACCAATCTAAAAAAGTGTCCTCAATTTCTTACACCTAAACACTGTAGTTTTCCTAAAATCGCTTTTTAAAAATGTGTCTGATGTAAACACTAAATGCTCTAAAGGTGAAAATATAGATTTTGCCTGATGTGCTATTTTGAATTATTGCAATCGGCATTTTTACTTTGACAATGCAGTACCTTACGTTGGCCCAATGAAGTATTATTGACCCAATGCAGTATTATACTTTTGTGTGTGTGTAGTAACGTTACATATTCAACTATTCAGTGACATATTTAATGCCATACTGTGAAACATTCTATTCAAAGCAATAACATCTTCATGAGAAAAGCAGCTGGCAATCCCTCCACCAGAGATGTTTAATAAAGCACCATTAACTCTGAGAATAACTGGTTCTAGTTTGTCTTTATATGTGTATTAATAGAATGGAATATATACTAATTTTGTTACAGATGCTTCTGCCTTTGCAACCATGTGTTTGTGCTAACTTGGGTCTGGAACAGAGAACAATCCTGTGGTCACCTGGGATTCTCATGCCCCAGCTCCGTAAGGAAAGAGATGCCCGTCTTGACTCAGCTCATGCTATTTGAGTCATAAAAGTGCAACCTCATCGTCTGATAATAAGGGTTTCCAGAGAGAGGGGGTCTGACTGTGTACATTTGTGGTTCCTCTGCAGGGGATCCCAGCATGCATTTTGGAGCTTTTTTCCTAGGGTTTCTCCTTGATCCTGCTGCATGCATGTGACTCACAGTAGTATACTTTACTGTGGAAATATGCAGATTATTAGTACCACATGACTGGGAATTAACTTCTTGAATCATGAGTGGTTGTGTTATTGCCAGCTCATGTTTTTTTGCACGTTTTAGTCTCATGCCACGTTTGCACTTTCTTTTTTGAAAATCTTTTGGGACACGTTGGCAAACTTCCTCGCTACAGTAACTTCGTGTATAAAAAGTTAAACTGTGGTTCACCTTAATTGCAATGGTACATGAAGCTTAATGCTCTATTGTTCTTATAGGAAAACTTGTTATATTCTGCTCTTCCAGTGTTTCTGGTTTCCTCCAACATCTTAATTCCCGAACCTTCATACTTTGAGGCAGGAATGATAACAACATCAACACGCTCATTTAAAATTGTGTTTAATTAGACCGATATTCCCATAAGTGTTCATAATATTCACTGTAAGTTTGTGGAAAACCGTGTAAGATTTTCTGGTTCCCCATAAGTCGTGTTGTGTGTCACACTCAAAGCGCTTTACATCAAGGAACTACTCACTCATCCACACACACAATCACAGCACAATGTACCCAGATACTGCGGGTGAGGGTGGTTAAGTGTCTTGCCCAAGGACGCAATGACGGCATTCATCTATGGCGGAATCGCATCGCCAACCTGTGGGTCACACACCATGGACATGAGAGGCTAATGCTACAGACACACAGTATCATCTCCAACTGTCTGAAGCACACACCACCACTCACTTTGTTTGGAAGTCTGTACGTCAGGTCTCATAACATACAGCAGAGAACAATGGAATGCTGGATCAGCGCATGGGAAAACCAGGTGGATATCTTTCAACAAAATCAGTCACAAATTTCGCTTTGGGTTTGAGACTCCCAATCCCATCCTTCCAGCTGCCATTACATTACATTACAAACCACGCACGTACAGATGTTTTGGCTAAACAAGCAGTAGCTACACGCGGCCATGACATCAGCCTTAATTTGCGTCGGCTGGAAATTTCTGGAGGATCGACTTCCTGCGTTTTACCAATCAGCTTAAATGACGTAATGACCCGCACTGCAGGGACGGCTCGCGTTTGAGTCTCCATTTTGGATTTCATGGATACAAACACTAAGCATTTTGTATACATGGACAATTACCCGAGCAAGGACCTCATCAAAAGCCTTAAGGTCAAAATCTAAACAAGAAAAGTCCATGTAAGACTAGCCAATTTCCCATTTTCCCATGCGCTAAGGTTCACTTCCGTTACTTGATGTCGGGATATAATTGAAGCCTATGGAGGCCTCGGAAGTGCACACGTGGGGATATTCGTGCGACTACGTGCTTTGAGCTTTTCGTGCTAGCCTTGACTTAATCAAGCTTCGGGCCTATGCTCCGCCGACGGTACATAGCGGTTTGTCCCTGACCCGTGATGCAGTTTGTGGCCACAGAGAGGAGTGGTAATTCCGGATCCTGGAATGCCGTCAATCCCATAGAAGAGGTTGGGAAGAAGCCACATAAATAGCGTAAGTGGTGGTCCCAAAGGTTTCAACATTGTAAGATAGAGGAAGTGTTTCGCGTGCAGTGAGTAGTTACGTTAATATGATTTGTAATGCCGCAGCTGTGTAAATCCTTGTTGTTTTTCATCAGTGCTGATTAATCGACACACAACAAAGTGGATCTTGAATACAAATATGGCAGATTTATGGAGGGTGTAAAATGTGGGTCAGGACAGAGAGAAAAAAAAGTGAGAGTGTGATGGACTTTTAATATGAAAGGACATTAGACATAAATCAGAGTCTAAAGAGGAATGAACAAAAAAATTAAGCAGTTGGCTGAAATTCTGGAAGTCATCTGTTAGTCTACCAAATGGTATGCCATTGTTTGAGAGGGAAGGCACTTTGTACAGTCTGTGAATCACAAATAAATAATGTGGTATGTAAGATTATAAATTAGATCAATTTACATGTTTGTGAATGTAAAAATCCAAAAAAGTACAGCTTGAAAATTAAAATAAAAATCCAAAAAAGCAAGCAGTTATCCATATCTGAATTCCCATACCAGGTAATAGACTGGCACTAGACTGTAACTATTCTGTCATTGTTGCAGGTTGTTGCTTTGTGTGCATTCTTACGATGAGCGGAGTTGCCTCTCCACAGATGTGACGTGTAACTTGGCCTGGTGGCATCACCTGCTCATCTCCATGGCAATAGATAAGTTTAATGCCATACTGTAGGAGATTCCAGGCAAGGCTATAGGCTATAACAATCTCCATGGAGACAAGCCACGTTCAGTGCATCGTTATTTTTATTTATTTTTGTCTTTTTTTTTTTAAGGCCCATATTTTGCCATTTCTATGATGTTATGTTATAGCATAGTTTCCTCATCACAAACAGACCTGGAATTGTGTTATGTTCCATTCACATGTTTAACCACAAACCCTTGGAATTGTGTTATGTTCCATTCACATGTTTAACACACAAACCCTGCACATTTAGGGTAAGTTCTTCTCTCAAACTGAAAACACTCTGTTGTGATGTCATGTGGTCATACAGCAAGTGCTCCACTGTGTATTTAAACTCCATACACCTTCACTAGAATCATTTGGGGGAATTCAGCCCTGGAACTGCCAATCTCTACTGAACTAAAGGTAAAAGGTAGCTGTTCACTTAAAAACTACCGCTTCATGACACCACAAGTTGGAACAAAGCATTTTGAGCTTTGGAGATGTAGACGGATTAATAATGCAGGATTACTCAAACACGTGTGAATGAAACAAAACACAACTCCAGGTATGTTTTTGATGAGGTAACAACATTATAACATGACTTAAAGCTCACAAGAGTAAATTTTGCGTATTATAGAACCATTAAATAATGCACATTATGAAATTAGGTAGGTCACAAAAATACGTAACTTGTTGAGGATGAAGTTGTTACATTAGTAATTGCAGATTTTAACGGTCCACAGATTCCAATAAAACGTCATTACTTTACCTTAAAATGACTTTTCTTCTCCCTTTTTTAAAATCTAAATCTTAAACAGACAAACCTTAGGTAACGTACATGTTCAGACTCACTTTGCCCCTCAGGTGAACTGGCTCACAATAGACTACATTTCCCATGAATCTTTTGTGACCCGTACAACCCGGTGGTGTCAGCACTGGATAAGGCAAACTAGCAGGTGTGATCCGACCTCTTTTAAACTGTGCCAAAACACATACACACCTATTATACGAGAGCTGGCAGGCCAAGGGATGAGCTGCAGCGTTGTGTTTTCCTACCCAGATGGGGTCATTAAACATGCATTTGAGAACAAACAGGCGGCCATGTTGAGGACCAAAGAATGTTGATCTCCTCACCTGCCTTTGATGATCGCAACGGGGTACGTCTCTGTTGGCTGTAGAAGAAGCAGGATGAGATACAGGCCTGCTTTTGATTGGCTGTTCAGTGGTGTGTGTGTGTGTGTGTGTGTGTGTGTGTAACAGTGAGCGGTCAGGTTACTTTAATGCACTGAAGAGCTGGTGAGGAGATAAGGAAGTGTCCACTCAGCTAGTCCACCAGACACGTATCGATCTTGTCGGTTTAGATTTCCAACAGATATTTAAAAATGGGTTTATTGGATTCTGACGTGGTGCCAGCACTGACCTACAGAGACAACTTGAGATTTGAAATCAACCTGAAATAAATAATAGTTTATATTTAAATATGACTCGATAAAGTGATGGTTACTCGTATCAGCTTCAGAGGTCTAAATATTCAAAATGTTCAAATGTGACACGTGGATCAAGTATATCACCCTAATTAGAACAGATTTTTTGTGACTTCTCCATTTCACGTGAAGAATAAAAAAAAAAATTATTTTATTTTACTGTACACTGCATATACGCTTTTTGATTGCATTTTTATTTCCTGTAAGCTCTTTTGTTCTTGTAAATAGTTTCCTTTTTACTTTTTTTAATATACCAAAATGGGATGGGACCAAGGAATATGGTATAGTGATGAAAAGAACTTTTAAGAGACTCTGAGTAATAATGCTTGTTTTATGCTTGTGCAGAAATGGAAAAGCCCATGTGTAAAAGGGAAAGATATTATATTTGAACTGGAAGGAATGCGACTGTATAATATGTGTTCTTTCCGAATAAAAATAAAATGGAAAAAAACAAACAAAATGTTCAAATGTTTTTAAAGCGCTGCTGAAAAAGAAACTGTTATGGAATGGGTAGTGCTTCACTTTATAATACACTTACAGCTTATAGCAATAGCATGGAACTAGCTGGGTAACTAAAAGTGTTATCAGTCTTCTTTATTTTATAGTCTTATGATTAATTCTCACTGGAATGCATCAATATCAATACTGGCATCGGATATCTGTCCCTATCCAGAATTTTAAAATGGTACATCACATATCGACTACTGATTCCTGTTTGTGTTTGTGTTTGTGTATCGATGTAAAAAGACTCCTTACTGGTCGTTGTTGGCCTAGAACATTTTGTGTTTGAATGTTTACAGTATAATACAAAACTGTTTCCTTGAGGATAGTAGTTACTTTCAGTTTTATCTTGCGTTATTTTTAGATAGATTTTTAAGAATATCAAAGGCATTTTTAATGTCTGTGGTGGTTTCAGTTGATGTTGGGTATCAGAAAACACTTCCAACCTGCACTGGCTCCCTAGTTCATGTGCATCAGGTGCAATTCGAAATGTTATTGTGTTTAAATGTGTGCACTCTATGGGTCCTCTTTATTTGAGGGAGTTAGTGCAGCCCTATACTCCACCCAGAGCCCTGAGGTCAGCTGACCAGCTCCTCTTGGCTGCGCCCAAAGCCAGGCTAAGACAAGAGGACCAGCTCCTCTTGGCTGCGCCCAAAGCCAGGCTCAAGACAAGAGGTGACGGAGCCTTTTCTGTGGCAGCGCCCAGACTATGGAACAGCGCCCTCTGCCTGTCAGATCCTCGCAGTCTTTAACGCAGTTTAAGACTAGACTGAACCCACCTCTTCTCCCTGGCATTTAATTCTAGCTAGACAGGTGTTTTATTGTTTTATTGTTCTTTGTCTTGTTCTTATGTCTTGTATTATCTGTATATTTATTGTTTTTTTTTTTACTTTTTATGTGAAGCACTTGGGGACTTTAAGTTGTATTTAAAAGTGCTATATAAATACAACTAAACTGAACTGAAAACTTGCAGGTACAGTATCGATATCGGTATCAGAATTGAAAAAACTTGATCTGCGCATCCCTAATCCTAACAAAAAAATAAACTAACCATTTTAATAGGCCAGTAATTATTGTATCACACCATACTGACACATTATGAGGCATGTGACAGCTGTAGAAAATTGCACTGTGGTTAAAAAAAAAAAATCTTTTGTTTTATCACTGAAGCTGCAAGTTCAATTAACAGTCTTCCCACTTTTGGTTGAGCCCCTGAGTGCAAACTAATCAAGTGTTAGTGCTCCCCTCACAGCTGACCTCACGGTGCAGACGGAGCGTGCTTCTAATCAGGCCGCTTCGGGATGGTTCAAGAGAGAGGCCCGGAGAATGAAGCTGGGATGAAATGGTTATTAAAAGACGTGCGTTGGGCCAGCAGCTGCTTTTTGATGATGTAATAAACAGTTACCGCAAAATTAGATCAGATGACCCTCGGGAGAAATCTAATGACCTTATTTTGAATCTCGGTAATCTTCAGTAGTACATCTGGCCCAGGCTTACTGTAATACTGTCGTTAACTGGGACTCTGTATTTGAAGTCATTTGCAAATCTAACCCGTCGCCCATTGGCCATTTCAAAAATCATTGTTCGTTATAGCCATGTAGGAAGGGACAATTAGTTACGCTTGTCACTACGCACGGCATCAGTGATTTCTGTTAGATCTGTTAACTCAAATCACGTTTCTATTTCATTTTGTTGTGTGATGGTCTGAGAAAGTGCAGATTTTTGTGGTTAGACATGGGAATGTACAAAACCAGATACTGATGAACTGCCTTTTAAACAAGACATATTGTGCTTGTGTCTGCTATATAGTTATAATCTGTGACACCAGTGGATCATTGTTATAATTTGCACATTTTAAATCGCAATATTTATCTAAAACGACTTAATAAAAGAACATGTCCGCTGACTTCCACGTTAGAAAACTGCCCAATGAGAGCTGATGTCGGCGAAAACATCACTAAACCGATGAAAAGCTGCTACTACTTCTAACGAGTTGCAGATTTTTTTTCACTTGTACCAAAATGACTACGCGATGCTGCTGAATCCTACACGTATCATTGAGTAAGAAAATAAAATTGAAGAACAAAGTAAGCTGAGAGCAGTGGGCGTACGCCAGTAGCGGTGAAAATGGGAGTTTGATTGGCAAAATGGCGTCTTGAAAATAAGCGATTAAAGATTGCTCAAACACGCACGAATCACTCCACATACAACTTCGAGAGGGTAAATGAGAAGGAAACAACTATAACGTGGTTAAAAGCTCTGAAAAGTCGATTTGGCATAATAGGTCTGATTTAAATGTGCACTATGTCTCCAGGGAGAAGATTGCTTTGCCTGGAATTTTCTACAGCATGGCAATAAACGTATCTATCTCCATGGACACAAGTGGGTGACACCGCCAGGCCAAGCTACAGGTCAGATCTGTGGAGAGGCGACCCCGCTCATGATGAGAACGCAGGATTTTCAAGGTATTTTATCAGCAGTAAAAACAAAAATTGAGTGCATGCAATATAGATCGCTTTGAAGCTATACTGTGTAACATTTCAGGCAACATAATAACATCTCTATGGAGACAAGCAGACCAGAAATTGTACCCAGGGTCTTCACAAGCTCAAGCTCAAGCAAAATTTACAAAGATCCCATCAAAAGTCTTTCTTTATATGCCCATGTATTTGAGCTAAATTTGTCTTACCCCAGCACAGATATATTGTATAAGCAGCTCTTAGGGTCAAAACATGTCTGTAGCTAATTATTAAGCGTTTTATTGTTCAATAATCAGGAAGTGCACATTAGCTTGCTAGTTGTTAGCATTACCGTGATGGCAAAACTCCGCTGTGGTCTTTGGGAGTTGTGAAAGCGCTAAATAAACTCATTGCAGTGAATAATTTGGATGCTCTGAATGCATAAGGTAAGTGAGGAATAACTTTGGACCACAATCAGCTTAAAAATGAGCTAGTTCTGTTTTTCGGAAGATTCAGACGATATTTACGCAGCATTGCTAAGCAGGTTCTCATTGTTGCTAAGGAGTACACTTCACATCTTCTCTATCTCCTGCTATCTTGAGCGCTACTCAATTTGTAGAACATGGCTATACCTCAAACCACACTGTCTGCTGATAAAACCAACATGATGGATTGTTTCAGGGCGGAACACAAATCTAAAAAACATAAATAAACGCTTGCATCCTAGTGTGGAACCCTATGACTCTTGGCACACGTAAAGAAAATACATTCGTTGGGGAGCTGGGTCAACGATACGCTATCATATGCTCACTCGTACACTATCACAGAACGCGTATCTGCTTTTTCACTTGGCAAAGACCTATTTTATTCAGTCTTTGTAAGATCTTGACTTGATTTGACTGGACTTGACTTTCGTGAGGAGGATTTACGACAGTGTCCAAAGCTCCAGATGGAATTAAAATACATATGATTTTACTGTACGTTCTATATTTAGTCATATTTAGTTAACAGGATTATTAGGCTACCCAGAGTCTTATAGGCGCTGTACCTGGTATTCACTTTCTAATTTTAAACAGTTTGCAGCGGTCCAAACTCATTCCTCACTTACCTTATGAATTCAGACCATCCTAATTATCCACCGTGATGAGTTTTATAAGCATGTTTCGCAACTTTCAGACACCAAAAGCCGTGTCTGCAAACAGCGCACTGATCCCTGATTCCCTGAGCGTGAAACACTTAATCTTTTATTAGATGCCAACAGCAAACACCAGTGTCATTTTGACCCCTATATATCTTTGCTGGGGCAGAATTTTGCTCAACTTCATGAACAAAAATCTGGTACAGCCACTTTAAATCTATCTGTAGAATTTGTTTTTTTTATTTCTCACCTCTATTTAGTAGACTTTTTAACAACTTCAAACTGTGATTATCATACAGCGCTGATTGACCTGCGCAACATCTTTGAAATGATTGGCAAAGCAAAGTAATAGTTGATTAAACTGCATTTTAAAATGAAAGATTTGCCAAATACGTTGCAATGTTAGGATGTATAAATTTACTTTTCTGTCTATATAGGGCTTGAGACTGTCAGGACACATTTTAGCCTGCATTAGCTCCATATAGTGAGTGTTATAAATACCCTGCTGAAAAGTGACTGACGCTAGCGGTTAGCCTTCGCTGCTCTCAGATTATGTGGGCTCTGCTAGCGCGTGCACACTGGATCAAACAGGTGTCGAACCATAGCGAGTGTGAAACGCCCGGCCCTCCAGACTGCATTAGTGCCACTGCTCCCCACAATGGCCCATCTAAACTGGGCCTACAGCATACGGGGAGACGGGGAGCAGCTGCAAGGTCAAAATACTCGCGAAGCACAGGTGCAGAAGTCAAGGCGAAGCTAAGCAAATGTGTTCGGAGTCAGAACTAGACACCTGAAAGAGTAAGCGATATGAAAATGTTTTAGCAGCGCAGCGTGTTGTTCATTTAGAGGACACATAGCAGTCGCATACATGAGAGGGTGGAGAAAGAGGATCTGGTGGTACTGGGCGAACGGGAGTGATGGGAAGGGGAGTGTGGATGTAACTGTATAGAGGTTGTGTTTACAGTTCAGCGCTGAAGTTTTGATTCTTGGCAACATGCAGTTATTTGATGTTAAAATTGGGAAAGTTGTGCGAAAAGTTCATATTTTTTGTCTTATTTTGAAAGACAGTTATTATATTGCCGTCCTTAGCATAACTAAATGTAAACTTTTCACACCATTGTAATTGTTTTAACTGAAGCTTGTGGACCACAGGTTCAGTAAATATTTTAATGTACATTTTATTAATTGTAAATGTTATATGCTTTAACTGTGTACTCAGGGCTCCCTTGGAAATGAGATGCAATTTCTATGGGACTTCCTGATAAAAAATAAAATAATTTGGCCAAAAATTGACTTTACCATTGATCAGTCAGAACACAAACCATCTTATTGCCTTATATAGTTTTTTTCCCGCATGAAAACCTTTAAAAATGACTTACAGAGTTATGCTATGTGGTTAATAAATTGCTCCTTATTATCCACTGAATCCACCTGAATGACAGAAAGCAAATAGCCCAGTAATCTGACTAGAGCCAGACTTCAGTGACCGGAGCTTCCTTGTTTGGGTTTGATTACTAGCTCAACAATACAATGCTATAATTTGTGTTCCTCCAAAACCTGAACCCTTCTTCAAACCAGGACTGGCTGTTGACCTCTCGATTTTAAAGCCCACAATCTGATCATTGACAACAACTTGATCTCCATTCAATTACAAATCGATTAAATGCACAGCCTTATGTTTTTCCCATTTCCAACATCTGTATGGTCTGACTCTGACTCGCTTATGCTATATTACTTAAAAACACATTACCCACACACATGTTTACTACTCGCTTGGCAGCAATCACACAACATGCTTTTGCAAAAACCCAAACGTTGAACCACTGTTATCGCCAAAACACACACCTTTACACTCCATAATTTCACAAAAAAAGGTTATGCACTTGGTCTGGGGGTGGCGCTGTCCCCTTTGAACCCGCGCTGTAACTTGACTCGAGAGGTGGTCCGTGTCAGAGCAGGAGCGGTGATTTATGACGCCGCCGCCGCCTCTCACGGCCCCTAAGTCCTCGGTCTGATCGGCAGGGCCAGACCAGCTCGCCAGGTCGAAGGTCAACTACGCCGTGAAATATGTCCAGTCATGGAGAGGGGTCAACGCATCTGCTGAACTATTCCAGAAAACAAAACACGGCAGCAGACACAGGAGTTGTAAATACAGTGTTGGGTTGGACGTTGATGTTGTTTTAATTGTTGGCTAACACTCCACGCTTTTAATGTGCCAATTAGTATAGGCTACTAGGTACACTACTACTACTACTACTACTACTACTACTACTACTACTACTACTACTACTACTACTACAACCTTCCCTTTATATTAACAAAGCAAAAGAGCTTATTAATGATCAAGTCCTAATTAGCTATCCAAAAAGGTTATGCAGAAGAAATGCTGGATTAAAGAACATATTTTATGCAAATTAGCTTTTTTTTTTAGCTTTAAACCATGTTATCTTGTTCTCCCCTCATCAAAAACATACATGGAGTATTTTTGTTTCATTCACGCTTGTTTCATGAATCCATTAATCCAAAGTTGAGCACTCAAAAATGGTTTGTTCGCATTTTGCCTGGATTGTTGCATCACAGGCGTAAAATCCAGGCAGTTTGTAAGTCCGTAAACCATCAGGAGTTCAACTGTTTAGTTTTCAGAGATCTAGGGAGTCAAAGGCCAGTCTAGCTCACGGCAGTATACATTTCTAGCTTGTGGATTGCAGATGAAATGTCTTGATTTCAAAAACATTGTCAAGATTCTACTTGACTAATAGATATAGATAGATACCCAGAAGTGTTGTTTTGTAGTTGTTGTTTTTTTTTTTCTTCAGTAAACTAAATGTTGCCAATTAAATCCCAGATTAACACAGTCTTTACTGCCATTGTACCCTTGGGCTAGATAATGATGACACCTTGTATGAATGTTGTGTGTAAATCATTAAAGGTCCTATATCACGCAAAATTGACTCTTGTGAGTTTTAAGCAATGTTATAATGCTGTTACCTCCTCAAAAACATACCTGGAGTAGTGTTTTGTTTCATTCACACATGTTTGAGTAACTCTTTATTATTAGTCTGTCTGCATCTCCAAAGCTCAAAATGCTCTGTTCCACATTGTGATGTCATGTAGTAGTAGTTTTCAAATTAACAGCTACGTTTTGGCTTTTGTTTTGCAATTATCCAAATGATTCCAGTGAAGGTGTATGGAGTTTAAAAACACAGTGGAGCACTTCCTGTATTGCCACATGACATCACAAGGTGGAACAGAGTGTTTTCAGTTTGAGAGAAGAACTCAGCCTAAATATGCAGGGTTTGTGTGTTAAACATGTGTGAATGAAACAAAACACAACTCCAGGTGTGTTTGTGATGAGGAAACAACATTATAACATAGATCAGAAAACAGCGTAATATGGGCCCTTTAATGTTGGCTTCTATCTACCCAACATTCATTGATTTTTTTGTAGTTTTGAGATGTTTTAAACAATTTTATTTATTTATTTATGTGGTTGGATGGTTGGGAGAAAAAGGAAGCCATCTTGTGAGCTCTGTGGATCCTCTCAGAGCATCAGACAAAGGAGGAACATGTGTTTTATTGGGGTAGGTTGAAGAGGAGCAGAGGAGCCTTGCCTTTGGGGAGACTGGCCTCAAAGATCACATATAAATCTAAGTAAACAAACATGTTACTTTCTGATTAGTAAATAAACACAGAGCAGAATGGAGACTTGTTCTTTGGTGGTGTCTATTTATTGAGGCACTGTTTGTTCTTGGGGTCCACAAGCTTCACTTACTGCACTTTTAAAAGAGCAAAAAGTTCAGTGAGTATTTGAGCCAGTGATCATTCTTCAACACAGAGGCTGCATATACATATATACACACACAAATACATACATTCATAATAGAAAGAAACATTTTATTAGGTGCAGTGATGGAACTAGGCCTGTCACGATAACAAATGTTCAAGTTCGATATAATGCTGGAGTAAATACAGACGATAAACAATAATATTGAAACTAATTTGTGCCACTGACACAATAACCCAAGAGCAGATGTAAACCACAAAAACTATTCTAAATCTACAATATTGTAACAAAATTATGAGGTGGAATAAATACATAGCAGAATGAAACACTTTAGTACTTAGTCTACATCTGTAATGAGTTTTAGAGGTTATTTATTCAACCTTTTACGGCTTAAATTTGATCATATCGCCAAAAAATAACCAAAAAAATCCCAGTGGTGCAAAGAAAAAGTACATATGATAAATACTGACTCCAAAAACATCGTTCCAGCTTTTATATATTGAACTATAAGTCGATATAGTAATCATTGTGACAGGCCTTGGTGGAACATAACAAAGTACTACAAAGTAAGTAGTAAAGTACCGTTATCTGTACTAAGGGGATACGATTTACTTTTACTTTACTACATTTGAGAGCAGGTATCTGTACGTTCTGCTCCACTACATTTTTGAACAGGACTGAAAAGTAAAAGTACTTTGTTTATGATTAGAGACCTGCTGAAATGGCTGAGACTAATTTTCAGCACATTTAATTAGCATTAACTTCCTAACTTTGAGCAAACCAAATACACAAAGCAGATCGATTTGAATCACTTAAAATCAGCTAAATTATTCATCAAAATCACTACATTTGATGCTTTAATAGTTCTACAAAACTCTGCAAAATACTTTTACTTTTTACTCTTATAGTAAGTTTTTAAATGGGTACTTCAATATTTTTACTTAAATGGATTTTTTCATGCGATAATCTTTTGCCCCTGTATCTGCACTTTTACTTAAATAATGCAACTGAGTGCCGCATCTTGTGACGTCCAAAAACACCGCCCTGTTAGGAACCAGTAAAAGAAATGCATAAATGAATTCAAATTTTTGTATTTTTTACTTTATTTATGATCAAAATAACTCCTCTTCTCTCTACTCTACCGCAACAGTGCAGTTTCTTCTATATCAGTTCTATCAGGTTCAGTAATGTAGTAGAAGATCAATAACAAACACATTTTCTTAAAGAGGCCAATACCTCATTTTATTTTTATCTTTTCTGTTTAAGATAAACGCCCTGTATCTTATGTAAATGTGAATATTTGAGGGGGAAAAGCTACTGATGGGGACACCAGTTTTTGTCCAATCGTGCACATTCTTTGCTAAGAATCGTAAGAAAACAAGTGGATAGAGATCGATGAGAACCACGTGACTCACAGGTTTGCGGTGCGATTCCAGCTCCTACAGATGAATGCTGTCGTTGTGTCCTTGGGCAAGACACTTAACCCATCTCCCCTAGTGTCTGCATAGACTGGGGTATGAATGTGTGTGTGAATGGGTGAGTGGTTCCTTGCTTTGAGTGCTTCGTAACAGTGGAAAAGCGCTATGTTAAAAAGTGGGTGGAGTTAACAGTTCGAACTAACTCCTGACACATGATTCAAAATCAGGTACAGGCTCTTTAACTGCTTTGCTATAGTAATCCCTGTTGCCTCATTTGTATTGTATTTGCTCATTCACCAGTAGCAACGTTTTATAAAAAGTCACATGATCAACCTCTCAGTATTTATCACTTCAGCAGCCTCACCTTCTACTCGCAGGAGGGAGGTGAACTCTTGGACCCACAACAACAACAGCAGCAGCAGCAGCAGCAGTAGGAGGAGGAGGCCGTACCAGTGTGACAGCCAGACATGCCGCCCCACCTTATCTGCGCTGCCTGTTTCCCTCCTCCCTCCCTCGCCTCCTCCTCTCACTTCCCCCGGTTTGTGTGGCAAAAACACTGGTCAGGTGCTCTCTTACACCCCAGTAGCAAAATCGCAGTTTTTTCTAACTTCTGTGCTGTCAAAAATAAACGAGGTGCCATCTTTACGGCTTCATTCTGCTAATTCAAAGTTCAAGTTGAGTTTTCAGCGCTGCAGCTGTGTGGACATGAGCAGTGGGGGTTGCTGCCACCTAGTGTTGGCTGGGGATTACTGTGAGTGTCAAACCTAAGTGGGGTGTAGAGTTTGCTGTAGCTGTGTGCATGGTTTAAAGTGTTACTATGGCACGGAAGGATATAGGATTAAAAACAACAACTTATATTTACCAGTACACATGCATAGACATTCTTCATATTAAAAAATACATATTGCGCTTGTGTCTGGTAAAGCTATAATCTATGACACCCTTGGATAATATTGTTATATCGTAATATTCATCTGAAACGATTTAATAAAAGAAACAAGTGGCAGCTGACGTCACGGTAAACATCATCACAACAAAGTACCGTGTAGCTGACGACACCTCCGATGGACAACTGCCACGGATTTTTTTTTCATTTGTACCAAAATCACTAAGCGATACTTTTGAATCCTACATGTATCATCGATTAAGAAAATACAACTGTAGAACGAAGTACGTGCAGAGCAGTGGGCGCGTGCCGGTGGCAGTGAAAACGGGAGTTGATTAGCAAAATGGCGTCTTGAAAATAAGCGATTAAAGACTGCTCAAACATGCACGAATCACTCTAAATACAGCTTTGAGTGAGTAAATGGTGAGTGGAAACAACTATAACACGGTTAAAAGCTCTGAAAAGTCGATTTTGCATAATAGGTCCACTTTCAGATGAAAATGTGATTTAAATGAGACTTTTAAATTTAAGACTGCAAAAACACTGCCCACAACCAACACTGAGACGGGATGTTTCAGACCACAGCTCCCGTTCAAATAAAACTCATGAGGATTTTACTCGCAGTCACATCCACGTGCCATTTTTAGCTTTACGAAAACCCGCCAAGATCTGTGCCAGCTTCAGCACTAGGTCACTGGTGACAGATTACGCATGTCTATACCTCGTGGGAGTCATGTATCATTTCACAGCACCTTAAAGAACAACATGGCAGGGACGCAGATGTGTAGAAATGTGAATTACAGCCATGCACTCCGACTAAAAATACCCCAAAACCAACACAGGTCCGGGGTGTTTACGCTGCGATACGTCCATGAGTGAGCTGATGCATGCTGCTGGAGAGGAGTTTCCATGGACTGTTACGACTTCTCCAAAGACTTCATCAACGTCAGCTCAGCCCTATTACCACATTTCATCCCTCGGAACCAGAGCCAAGAAAACGTCAAAGCCTTAAAACTCCCCTGAAAAACCTGCATGTAATTCCCATATCTACCATGTAAGAATTACCACGTTCTAAATCATGATGTGCGATACCACCTTCCTTACCTGGTTGGTATTTTTATGTAGAGGAATAGTTTAAGTGGAAGTAAATGTCGTGTGTTCGGACCTCCTATATGTATTGAAGTATCAGTCTGATCAGTTAGATATGTTCAACTTGTAGGGAATTGTATCTATCAACTTGAAATACATTTATAGTCAGGGTGGTTCTTGCTCCACAATCTCAAAAGTAAACAGGTCCTTCCAAGACCGGATCAGCGCATAATGATGGTTTGTCTTTGCGCAAGACACTTCCCCATTTCGAAGAGACATTTAGAACGAGAGATTGAATGAGGGTGAATGAGATATTGGCGGTAGTCTGGAGGTCGAAGACTGAAAATTCCTGTTCAACCTTTGTTTACGACTGAATGGGAAGGAGTTGCTATAATTTTTTCATATCTGTCAATTTTAATAGTTTTGTTAAAGGTCAGCGTACCAGATTTTTTTTTTTGTCAGTTGAAAATGAAGTAGGTCTGTTTTTCACATTTTTTCTGTTTGCAGCTGTCCAAAGTTAAAGCTAACAACAGCAACTAGCATTCTAACAGTGCGCTTCCTGATACTCGGACAATAAAACACTTTATAATTAGAAGTAGACAGTACGCAGCGGACCTATTTGGACCTCAAGAGCTGCTTATACAACATGTCTGTACTTGGGTGAGACAATTTTTTATCAAATACATGGAAAAAATCGACCAGGGACAAGCTTTTTAACTTAAATAAAATGTTGCCATTCACTTCAATACGATAGCCCCCTAGAGGCTATCTTATTCTGCTGTAACATTGTGCAAAAATATATGTGTTGGTGATTGTCAGTTGCCTCTAAAGGACACCACTGTAATGGTTCCTAATCAGGAGAATGAAGGTATGACTGAATGCAATGTAATATATACTGTAGATTGTATCAATGAGAGGTATTGAAGAGTGAATGTTTCTAATGGGCTTTGTTTCCATGCAGAAAAGTTGAGTCTCTACTGTAGAAATGGTCTGACATATCATCACACTTCATCGGTAGCACAAAACCAGTCATTACACACATTTTTACCTCTCCAAACTATTACTTTTGTGTTTGAATCACGCTAAGATTCACTTGTCCAGCTCGGTAATTTTTGTAAATGGAATAAACGAGCCCTTAAAAAGCCTCCACTTGAAATCACAGTTCTTAACACCGCACTTTCTTACTATGCTCTGTAGTTAAAAGCGGCACGTTACCTTTGCCGACTTTCCCCAACTAGCTTGTGAGTTATTGCTTATACCGATGCCTTTAATGAAGTTTGAAGTCTGTAATTTCCCTCTTTCGCTATAAAATCTATTGATAGTCATCTTTAAACAAACAATTCCGACTAATGCATTAGTTTTACTGCCTGCTCCAAAAATACCAATATTAGCACTGTGCTGCCTTCAACCCTGTATTCTTCCCCTGTATTTTCTTATCCAATAAATACAAGAGGCTCTCATATATTCTTTGGCACGGCTCCTTCTCCAGGGCAGTGTCAGCCCCAAAAATTTATACAACGGACCAACTGCCGATGAGGGGTAAGCAATTAAAAGCAATGTTTGGGTCTTGTGCCAGCGTGGCGCCAAGCTACCTGAGCAAGCATGGAATTTACTACCTAAGGTCAAAGGTCAAGGCTGCACAAAGGTGAAATATGAAATCAAAACTGTTTAAGCAAATGGATGAACCTGATTTTTTTGTCTCAGTACAGATATGTTATAAAAGCAGCTCTTGACGTACAAACTGACCGCTGTGCGTTGTCTGCATCGAATTAACTTTTTCTTGTCGGGTGCACTATTAGGATGCTAGTCATTGTTAGCATTACTGTGATGGCAAAACTTATCTCTGGTCTCTGGAATTTGTGAAAAGAGCTTATAAAGTCATCACGGTGAATAATTAGGATATTCGGACAGTAAAAATTAGGTACAGCACCTTAGGCAAGCCTTGATATAAATATATAGCATTGTTGAAAGAATTAAGTCAGTATTCATATATAGAAAATAGTAGTTCGGATTTGGTTGGTCTTACCTCAACCAGAAATGAGATTTTAAATTTAAAACTTAGGATGAGTAGCTCTGTAGTATTCTCAATGGGGACAGAAGCCAGAGACCGTGAAATAGAGTGCAAATTATTTTCTCCATATATATCTATTTTTTTTAAATACATCAGCTACTTGTTTATTGTAGAGCACAAAGTAATTCAGAGTACTTTACAGAACAATCACAATACAAACATACATAACATAAATATGTTCTCTACCTTATGAAGCGCTTTACTTCAAGGAACCACTCACCCACACAGTCAAGGCAAGGGGGGTTAAGTGTCTTGCCCAAGGACACAACGACAGTATTCATCTGTGGGAGCTGGAATCGGGCCGCCAACCTGAGGGTCAGTGGATGCGACCGCTCTGCCACTGATGTTTATAATAATGTACTTTAGTATGCACTGACACACGGTGATATAGCAGCCGTCTTGAGAATACCTGATGTCGGAGTCTGAGCGGAGCTGAGATTTTAAATTCAAAACTTACGGACAAGTAACTCTGAGTAATCCTCTCAATGGGGACAGCAGTGAAAGGCCGTGAAATGGAGTGCAAATTAGATCTAAAATCTGTGAAGTTTGAATGTGATCCACACTCCTAAATTTGGTAACGTAATTTACACATTCATACAGAAATAATCAAAGGCTCGGTTCATATCTTGCCATTATTGTGAAAGTAAGTTTTTAGATATGTAATAAGATTTTGGTTAAAGTTCTAGTTGGAACTACTTTTTGGGTTGCGCCACCACAGAGATGTTATCGCTTTGCCTGGAATGTTCCACAGTACGGCATTAAACATATCTAGCATAAACTAAATTGCAGGAGTTTTGCTGTCCTTTTCAACTTAAAGGGCCTGTATGTAAGATTTAGGTTTTAAACTTCCTAAACATGACCTAACTCTGTCCCCAGAAAACATAATATATAGCCTAGCTTTTACTGATAACTATTTTAATGCTGATTTATTCTTTTAAAAAAAAATAAAATAAAATAAATATAAT
>KN483199.1:120792-161627 GCA_000787095.1 Periophthalmodon schlosseri | reverse complement strand
GGAGGTTGGTGCTTAAAGGTTCACTGTGTAACTTTTCTGGTGGAGGGCACCTGCTTATCTCCATGGAGATGTTATTGCTTTGCCTGAAATGTTCCACAGTATGACATTAAATATCAAATGTCAGTACATTTTATTCAATTATATCTTGTTTAATTGCTCAAAGAATGTTTCTCCACAGATCTGACCTGTAACTTGGGCTGATGGTAAAGACGGCTTTCATGCCATTGCACAGGTTAAAATGGCCGAACTAAAATAAGTTATGGATAAAATAAAAGAAGTGGGAGCTAAAATGGTCAAAACAATAAAACCCAAAAGACAGTTAAAATTATAACAATTTATTACAATAGAAATGATAACATAAAACTGTAAAACTAGCCCATAGGAAATGAAAGCTATACTAAAACTGAATAAAACCAAACTAATCTAAAATGGGCTAAGATAAAAATAGCTAAAACTGGTGCTGTGGCAAGGTGCAGAGTTGACAGCCGTATCTTGTTCGGGGCTACCTAGAACACAAAGCAGAAGCCAGCGACAAGGGACGAAACAAGTTAAATACAGCAAACTGCTTATTTTGCATTGGGCCTTAGGCGCCTGACAGAGCTCCCCACTCTGCTGCTGCGTTCTCAGGTCTTATGCCGTGTACCGGCCTGGGCCCACACGCTCCCTGTGTCTCTCCTCCGATCAGTCCTGCCCTTGTGCCGGTTCCTTCTGCATTTAAATGTTCAAATCTTGCGCCAAGGACAGGTGCACCAATTACCTACCAGCAGGGATAGGCTAAAACGTGTCATGTGGGTCATCCTGGTGACAGGGAAGGAGCTTTATGTTCATACATAAAAAATCAACGCATGCAGGGCTAAAAACACAGAAATGCAAATATGAAAATTAAAATGGTTTAAAATCCAATCCCCCCTGCACCAACTGCCACCATACTGTAAAACATTCCTGGCAAGGCCATAACATCTCCATGGAAATGGTGGACCCTCCACCGGAAAAGTCACATAGTGTACCTTTAATGTTGAGCTGCGCCTGCTACCGATCTGTGACAGTTTGTGACCTGAAATGTTTTGTTTGTGTTGTATACGTTAAACTAATGTGCTGGTGGTGAAAAACATGGGGGCAGTTTTATATTGGTTTGCTTTTTCAGACCAAATAATCAATCAATGAAATGAAGAAGTTATATCTATTGTAGAAAAAGACTGCAATTCAAATCTTACTGTATCATCAAATATATATATATTATATTACAAGACAATAAATTCTATTGAATAAGAAGTGTTGTGTGATGGATGTAAAAGTTTACTTATTTACTTTTGTTTATTGTATGCAAAATATTTTTAAATCTTTTATTATCTTGTTTTTATTATTTTTATCTTACTTTGGATATGAGCATGAGTTTGTATTATTTACTTTTTCTTCAAAAATAAAACTGAATTCAATGAACAATAGCCCATATTTCTATATTACTACTGATTAATGCTGTTAGGACAGTTAATGTGTCCTACCACAACTATGCAGATGACACTCAGATCTATGTCCCACTGGCAGCAGGTGAATATGGACCAGTGGATTCACACTGCCACTGCATCCAACAGATCAGTGTGTGGATGCAAAACAACTGAAGTCATTGTCTTTGGCCCACAGAAACAAAGTGTCAGCAGTCACCTCCAACTTCTCTCTCTAAAACCTTCAAATCAGGCTAGAAATCTAGGGGGGCTTTAACAGCTACATCAGATCAATAACATCTGCAGCTTTTTACCATATACGAACATTGCAAAAATCAAAGGTATACTGTCAAAACCAGACATGGAGAGACTTATCGATGTATTTGTCTCCAGTAGATTAAACTACTGTAATGGCCTGTTCACTGGCCTCTCCAAACGAGCGTTAAGACATCTGCAGTGCATCCAGAACACTGCTGCTCGGGTCCTGACTAGAACCAGGAAGTACGAGCACATAAGTCCTGTGCTCAGGTCTCTGCACTGGCTCCTGTGGCTCAGAGAATAGACTTTAAAGCAGCTCTGCTTGTGTCCAAGTCTTTCCATGGCCCAGCACCAAAGTACATCTCCAACATGTTAGTGCCATATGAACCATCTCACACTCTGAGGACTTCAGGGACTGGCTTCCTGCTTTAGTCCCGGCTTCCTGCCTCTTCTGGTGCCCAGAGTCAGGACTAAACATGGGGAATCAGCGTTTCAGTTTTATGCAGCTAAAACCTGGAACAGTCTTCCTGAAGATGTGAGACAGGCCCCTACTTTGACAATGTTTAAATTCTGTTTAGCTGTGCATATGACTGAAAGGTTTTATTCTGCACTCTTCTCTTTTAATGTTCATTTTATGATGATTATTTATGTTTTGATTTGCTGCATTGTGATTTTAATGTCTTTCTTATTCTGTAAAGCACTTTGAATTAGTGTGCGAAATGTGCTATACAAACAAACTTGCCTTGCCAATGTTAGACACAGATTTTGGCCACATCAGATGTGTAATGCATGAAATGTAATGAAATGGTTATTTTAAAATGGTTATTTTAACAGATCCATGAGCAAAGCGCTTCTGTCAACGTTGGTCTCGTGGCAGTGCGCAGAGGTCTCGTGATCGCGGTCATGTGACTACCCGGAAGTAAACTTACTGGAGGAGCATGTTGAAGATGCTGCAGCCTTCTTTTTGGCAAATAAAACGTCTCTCTCTTCATAAATATGGCCTCGATTATTAAAGAAACACAGAGGTTTGTGCTGTTTTCTTTGTCGCAGTCAACATCCCGTTTGCTAGCGTTTAGCCCGAAATAGCCGTGTAGTAGCTGCATGTTTTATACCACATAATACTAATTTGGCACATTACAGTCGTGGTTTCATGAACTGGTCCGTGCGTTTGGCATTTCATCAGCCCTAACAGCATCATCACTTTGCATTTCTGTTATGTTGTCATTACTGCTGTGTTTGAATATAGCTCAACTGCCCCAGTGTATTTCAGTTGGTAGCTTTCCTCAGATGGTAACTTTTCTATCTCACTCAGAAGATTCCGTACAGTTCAAATTTTGACATAGCCTAACTTAAGCCATAAGTATAATTATGTGTATGCGATCTAACTGACTGAATAATTCAACTCACGTGTTGTCAAATTCTGATTTCCCCCCTAAAGCATAAAAGACGCTGTGAGATTCATCAACTCTATTGACGTGAATAAGTTCTCCAGGCTGATCTCACGCATCATTCAGAGACTCCACCTGAAGGTACGTGCACTGTCCAGTTTCATAGTATCCTGAACTAGACCAGGACCAAACTCAGTCTATATCAGGACTAAACTAGGTTCAAATCAGGACCGAAACTGGACATGAATGAATGCTGCCTAAGGTTCATGTTTAGAAGTAAGAGTTAGTTTTAGTTTAGCTGCTATTTTGATGTAGGTTGTGTGCAATGATGAACACAGCCAAGAAAAAACGCAAGTGATCCACATATTAAATTACTAGGACAATTATATGCATTAGACTATACAAACTAACTATTCTTTATTTCAAAGAGCAAATAGAATTGTAATAAAACTATAAATAATAATAATGGTTAGATCGTAGTTTGTTATTGCAATACAGGCATGGGGGAAAATGGTTTTGTTTGATACATTTCTAGACCTGTCACGAGAATTACTATATCAACTTATCGTTCAATATATAAAAGCTGGAACAATATATTTTGAGGCTCAAAATGTATTGTGTGTACATCTTCTTTGTGAAAATGTGGAGATTTGGGGTATTTTTGTTTTAATACAAAAACATTTGAGCTGTAATAAGTGACTTCTATGGACAATTTTTGGTTTATTTCTTGCAGTGAACCTACCTTTTTATTATCCTGTCTATTCAAATAAAATTGGGATTATTTTACATTGTTATTGTATCAGTGGCATAAAATAGTTTCAGTATTATTGTGTATTGCAGTATATCTCTATAGCAATATATCATACTTCTAAATTTGTTATCGTGACGGGCCTGTACGTTTCTGTAATTAATTTTAAAATGTAACTGACAAGTTTATTGATATGTATTTTGTATTTACAAGACTTGAACCTAATAAGTAATGTTCCACAGGGAGAGAGGACCTTCAGTGAAGAAGAGGAGCAGAAGCTAGAGTCGGCTTTGTCTCTCGATAAACAAGCCCTGAGCCTTGTTTTGGAAACCTCTGCCTTCATTTTGGAACAGGTAATCTTACCAATTTAAATACACTCCCAGTCAAAAGTTTGGACACACCATCTCATTCAAAGTTTTTTTCTTTATTTTTACTACTTTCTACATTTAGATACACACAGAAGACATCAAATATATGAAAGACGATGTAGCATTATGTAGTAAAGAAATATTTTTTTAAATAACTATACTAAATATTTTTTGACAAAGCTATATACAGTACAATACTTTGAGGATGTGCATATTTACCTTTGTTTCTTTGCTAAATAATTCCATATATCTTACTTCTATATAAAATGTAGAAAGTAGTGAAAATAAAGAAAAAAAACATTGAATGAGAGGGTGTGTCGAAACTTTTGAGTGGTAGTGTATATGACCCGATAAAACATAGTGCCACATGATTTTCCTTATTTGTCCACTTGGTGTCACTGTTGTATTTTGAATGAAGTATGACGTGTTTCCCTCGTATTTCTTTGTATGAAATTTTAGTCACTATGGTTACTTTTTATTTATTTATAATCAACAAAAATATCACAATGATGAAAAACTATGACCAAATAGTCAAAAAAGTCAACAAAATGAACACTGGTTTTAACTTGTTTTCTTTCATTTATAGGCTGTGTACCATAATGTGAAGCCATCGTCTCTACAGCAGCAGTTGGAATCAGTTAATTTAGACCAGGACAAAGCTGAAGTCTTTGCTCAGACCTGGGCCAGTGCTGGACCTGAGCTGGTGGAAAAACTAAAGCACAACATCTTTGCACCCAAGAAGGTAAAGGGTTTGGTTATGGGCCTTAATTGGAACTTTTATTAATATCTTAACAAGCAAAAAGTGTGAGACAGTTGAATGTTTCACAGCTGTCTCAAAACAAATACATAAATATATAGATTGTTAAAGTTTGCCTATAACTACACTATCCTTAATATCCATAATAAGGATATTGATACTAATCAGTAACAATACTTGGGTTTTGAGAATCTGCCAGATACCCAGTTCCAACCAATACCAATATGGAAACTTTGCCTTAAAACAACAATTATATTGATCTGTAGAGGGTTGAAATAAATGACATTCTATTTATTTGATGCCTTTAAATGATGCTGTCTATTTAAAAATGGGTCACTGGGATTGTCCTGCCTTATTGCTTTTGTATAAGTGGCATAAAGTAGATTCAATATTATCGTTTATCGCAATATATCATGCTTAACAATGTGTTATCGTGACAGGCCTACTTGTGTATACTTGTGGATATAGTTTCAAGAGCTTTTGCTAGTGTCACGCTGTAGCCATTTTTAAGCGCCTATTCGATGCACAGAACATGCTTTTAGTCAGTTACACCCCTAATAATCAGCCCTTTCTTATTTTGTTAAATCAAGATATTTGTTGTATCAGTATATTGTGCAACTTTATCTGAATGCAGAACGTCAATAGACACACATGGATTTTTCTTATAAGTTATGGCCCCCATGCTACGAGTACTAGCACATAGCAATAAAACATTTATCAAAATATTTAAATTGAATTGTCCACACCTGAGCGCGTTTAGTCGCTCTGTTTTTCTCACTTGGTAATATAATGTTTTTCATTTGCATCCCCCTTGTGAAATATTTCTCATTTGGCTGTGGGCATAAATAACATTGGCCTGCCTTGTTGACACCACACCTGTCTGCAGATGCTGTACAGGCCTGCGACCCTATAAAACTGCTCTGAGTTATAACTGCTTCTCTCTCCATCATAAAACACTTACAGCTCTGCCTCCACTCAGTGTCTCACATATATCAGAGGTTACTGTGCGTTGATGGGCTGTCAAACCTCTATTTCAAACCACCAGTCACACAGAGGGACGATGACTACGAAAAGCCAGATGTTGTTCACCTTATTCTGGAAGTTGCCATGGGCGCTGCCATTAGGCCTGTCACGATAATAAAATTTGAAGTAAATATAGACTATTAACGATAATATTGAAACTAATTTATGCCACTGACACAATAACCCAAGAGCAAATTTAAACCACAAAACTATTCTAAATCTACAGTGTAGTCAAAAAATCATGAGCAGCAATCAATAAACAGCAGAATGAAACACTATAGTACTTAGTTTGTATCTATAATGAGTCGTAGAAGTTATTAATGTAACCTTTTACAACTAAAGTCTTATCATATAGCCAAAAAATAACTAATAACTCATTTTGCAGTAGTGCAAAGAAAATGTACACACGGTAAATATTGACCCCAAAAAATATTGTTCCAACTTTCTTATATTGAACGATAAGTCGATATAGTAATAATCGTGACAGGCCTAGACGCCATTGCCATACGAGTTGTATTATTTTGCATGGTGCTGCCAATCTTGACAGCCAATAAGTTCTATATGGATTATAGAGCTGTTTTAAAGCCTCCAGAGAATCGGTGCAGTGTTGACTGGTTGGTCACATAAACATAGAACTTTTACACAAGAGAATCGGTGCAGTGTTGACTGGTTGGTCACATAAACATAGAACGTTTTACACAAATCAACCAATTTTACATCATATTTTAGTGGCAAAACTTTTCCCAAATTCTCTATTGAAATGAATGTTACCACCACAAAGAAAGCCCACCTCCTCTCCCTGGCATTTAACACTAGCTACACAGGAAAGCTTGGTGTTTTATTGTTCTTTTCCTATGTATCGTTTTATCTGTATATTTTTTTTGGTTGACTTTTATGCGAAGCACTTTGGTCAGCTGAACTTATTTTAAATGTGCTTTAGAAATAAACTTGAATTGAACTGAAACAACCCAACCCAAATTGTGATTTTAATTAGATTGCAGTTAATGATGCAGCCCTGAACCACCAATGCCTCTTTTAAGCACGTAAAGTTTTAATTAATTTCGTCTTGTTTCATCCAATTAAAAATATCTACCTCAATGTTATTTTTTAATTTCGTCTACCTGCTCTCTGTATTTCTCACAAAGCTCTTTATAAATAAACTTACCTGTGTGTTACAGCTGGAATATGTGGGGTGGCAGTTGAATTTGCTCATGGCCCAGTCCAGCCAGTCCAAGATGAAGTCCCCCAGTGCTGTGCTCCAGCTCGGGCTCCGCAGTGAAGACTCAGAGGTACATGTGCACTGCTCTCCTTCACTACGACGCTGCACGCACCACATTAAAATGAGACCAAACTGGGACTAAACCCGAGCAAGACCATGACTAAAGGCGCGTTCACACTTGTCTTGGTTTGGTCCTTGCCTGGCAAATCTAGAATGATCTCTCTCTGTATTTTTTATACAGATTGATATCAGTTTGGTCCCCCTGTCCTCCATTGCGTCTCAAGCCCGATCAAACATGATTGTCCAATCAGAGCTGTTTTTTTCAGTGACACGTGAAACGAAGGAGCTCACTGGTCACATATGATTTACAAATAAAATCAAATTTATCTCACCTTCGTGCTCACCTTGCTTCATCTATTGAATCCACCATGTTTTTCAGCCCCTTGTGATATTTTATTCCTTCCTGTTTTTTCCGATATGGATGGACCATACATGTCACCAATTGGCTAATCCACATGTCAGTCATGCCCATCTGAAAACAGGGAAATTCACGGGTGACCAGACTCACATCTTTGTAAAGTATTGAAGAAGTGCGTATTCTGGATCCCAGGCAAGTTTGGTTCTTTTTTGAGCCTAGTTTAGTCCCTGTCTGCACTTGGTTTGGTTCTGTTTTAGTGCCTGGTTTAGTCTTGTTTTAGTGTGTGGCTTAGTCCTGTTTTAGTGTATGGTTTAATCCTGATCTAGTACAGCAGGTAGGGGTGATCGATACGCCAAAAAAACCCAAAAACATATCAGATTATCTAGAGCCAAGATGATTTTGATCACGATTCTAGCGGTTAGTATCTTAATAAACATTATTAAGAAGTAACTAAAGTCATCTACTGCTTCTGGGAGTTCAGTCTTTTGTGATTGATTAAATGCACCTGTCAATCACTCAGAGGGACAGAGGCTGACCCATAGTGGGGGGTCAAGAGCAGAGAGGTGCATTAAACAAAAGAAGCTTGAATCACAATATGACGATATAATCAAAATATCTTATCGTCATGGCAATAAAAATGTAATCGTGATCTGATCCCTGTAACGCCCAGCCCATGTGGTTTTTAACTACTTAGTTTAGTTTACCCCTAATTTTGATGTGATTTGAATTCTAACAGACCTTAACCAGGACTAGAACAGGTCTAGACTACATCAGGACTAAACTGGGATCAAACCAGGACAGGTTTGAACTCAACCACTGATATGACACTTTGCTTCTAAGTCATTCATTTTAACTAGATGTCAGATTGGGGGCTTAGTGGTAAATGGGTGGCTCGTCCAATCTGGCCCAGTTTCTTTGCTAATAGATGCTAATCCCACTGGTGTGTGCCTTGACCCAGAGGTAGACAGGCATCTGGCGCTGCAGTAAGTGTAGTGTATCAGGGAGCTTGTTATCTGCATCCTCCAGGGCGGCGCTGCTCTCTGGAGAGGCTCAGTCCGCTGCCAGGATTGGACTGAATTTGGCTTTTGTTAGTGGGCTTTCATCCAAGAAGAACAGTGTCAAACGGAACAGGGTTTAAGATACTTTTAAGGAAGCATAATTGGGGTTGCATTCTTCAAACTAAAGTGCGTATGACGGGTTTACATGTTTTATCACGAGGGCTGTCATCGATTGATCAGGATGATATTTTATTTAGATTATAAGGATTTATGTGGGACAACAGAAGAAGTGAGTGAGTTAGCTGAAGAGTTAGCACTTTTTGGTATTTATATTTATTTTTATATACGTCTATCGTTTTCTAGTACCTTTTATCTGTATAAATAGTTGTTTTTGCATGAACTCCCCCTGCAGGTGTAGTATTGTGAGCGCAGTTTCTGTCAGATACATAGACAAACTAATAGTTTTGAGAGCTTTTGCCACGCCTCGTTTTTAGTAGAGTAGTAATCGATTGGCAGGGCATATCTTTAGTCGACTGGGAACACGAACAGCTAAATAAATATACTGGTAATCATGTTTACTATGTCGTGTTGTCTAACCTGTCATATGCAGTAACATTCAGAGGTGAGAAACTCTATGTAAGCTACCTGCTAGACTTTTGCAGTAGCAGGAATCAAGATATCTATAGGTTATCTATGCAACCAAATGATATAATGGAATGATGATTTGTTTTCAATACTGTATTTCTTTGCTGGTTTAAAAGTACTGGTGGCTACATTAAAATTTGTACACTCATGAAGTCATACAACGATACAGTGATTGACCTGCTCTCTCTAATCACGCCTCATTTTGTGAAAAAAACAAACAAAATAAAAACTTGTACAAAATATAGACCTGTATATTATATAGATTTATAATTAACTCTAATTTTTCTTACTGTTATATTTAAATTTCCATGTATTTAAAATAGTTTAAAACATTTACATAGCAGTAAAACATCCTATAAACACTTCCAGAAGTTTGGGCATTTTAATGAAACGAGCTTATAGTTTGTTTCATATTCATATTAAAGCGTTCATTATTTTTACTTAGTTATGAATTCTGAAATTCTGTTATTTATGCTGTGCTTAATCTAAGGCAGTAGAAGCCAAAATCAGCACAACAGGCACAGGAGCAAAGCTCACTTTCACCCTCTCACTGCTATAACCCAAACACAGCGCACACATCAATGTATCTGTGAAACAAATGATTCTACAGACGAACTAAGCCTGTCACGATAAAGTAAATATAGACGATAAACGATAATATTGAAACTAATTTATGCCACTGACACGATAACCCAACCCCTACAATATTGTAAAAAATCATGAGCTGCAATAGTAAACTGCAGAATGAAACACTTTAGTCATTAGTTTGCATCTGTAATGAGTCATAGAAGTTATTTATTCCACCTTTTACAGCTTAAGTTTTATCATTTAGCCAAAAAATAACCAAAAATTTCCCAGTACTGCAAAGAAAATGTAACATGGTTTATATTAACCCCCAAAAAATGTTGTTCTAGCTCTCATATACTGAACGATACATCGATATGTTGTATTGTTGTATGTTGTATATATTGTGATAGGCCTACAAACTAGTTGGTTTGGCTTGCATTTTGTTTACATTAGTATACGTTTTATTATCATCTACAAACTCTAGTATAACTTGTTGATTATATTTAATGCTTTGAAATACTTGCGTTGATGTGGCCTTCACAAAGTCTGCAGATTATCTGGAGAATTGTCAAAACAATTGTGTGTTTCCTAACTTAACAAATTGCCATCAAATATTAAGGATATACAGTTGAAACCAGAAGTTTACATACACTATATAAAAAGACACAAACGCTTTCTTTCCACATCATCATCTGGGTTTTCTCAAATTGTTTAAATGCACCATAATCTTACTGTATGTAAACTTCTGACTTTGAAGAAAGTCATGAAAAATTGTCTGAAAAAATCCTTCTCTCATTATTCTGGCATTTAGCAAATAGAAATAATTTTGGTAATCCTAATTGATCTAAAACAGGAAAAGTTTAGTCTGATATCCTGTCAGATGGTGAGAAAAAAAAAGTGTATGTGTCTTTTTAGATGTGTATGTAAACTTCTGGTTTCAACTGTATGAGCATGGTGTAGCTGGTAGTGCTTCTCCTGGTCTCCATATAAATGCATGTGCAGCTCTCTATATTTTAATTAAAAAAATGTATACATTTCATCTGTTTTTTTTCTCCACTCCAAAGCTGATTTCCTCTTGTTTGTGAGTCTGATTATTTATTCCTTGTTGCTTGAATAGTGATGTTCCAAATGACTAGTCAGGTGTCTCTTTCATTCACGCTGGTTTATATTCCAGTCCCTCGAGACAAGAGGCTCTAAATGAGGAATTAGAGCTGACATATTTAAATTTCTCCCTTCTTAAATACTCGCCTGTAGTCACACTCCAGGGAAGATATGTATTTATATATTTTGACTTGAGAGACAGTGGTGGAGGGTTTTGTTCTTAACCATTCCAGCTATTTTTTTCCCTGAGGCTTGGTATACTGATATTAATTTATTTAAATCCACTCATCCTTTTTCCCTTGTGGAAGGAGATATCTTGCAGGAGGCTACAAAGACGCCGGTTAAAAGTGCAACGGGATTTCTCCATCTGTGCATGTTCTTATTTTGACCAGCAGGTGGCACTGTTGACCTGTAAATGATGAGTAGCAGAGACGAGAGATGGAGTTTGAACGCAATACTTTGCATAAACTTTACTTTTAAAATGGCCGTAGGCTTTTTTGACACTATTTTGTCTGAAACTTTCCCAAAACAACCTAATTTAATGTGTGTCAAATCACTGCATTGATTATCCCTAAACTTTTTATTTCTGCTCCAAATTCAAAATATGAATTGTGACACAGAATTATAAGAATCTCTGTTCTAACTAGGAACGGGACAAAAGGCAGAATATTTATATTGTAATAAAAAAAAGAAGTGATAGAAAGAAGACAGTAATTTGTATGATTGCATATACCACCAGATTGTGCAGAAAAAGCTGCCTGAAACCTGGCAACCTTGGTTCTGACAAAGATCAGGGGCATTCACTCTGAGTCTAATTGTATAAACATTGAACTTACTCATGTATTTTTAATGTAAGTGCATCACATTTATAGTCATTTGAATGCATTTCCATCAGTAGACCGGTCACAATAACACATTTTGAAGTGAAATATTTTGCTGAAGTAAATATAGACTACAAACGATAATATTGAAAACAAAACAAAAAGTAGAAATATCGCCCAAAAAAGTATTCTAAATGAACAAAATTGAGCTGCAGTAAATAAATAACAGAATTGCCTACTTAAGTAGTTATTCTATATATATAATGAGCCATAGAAGTACTTAATTTAACTCAAAAGCTGTAATCTCATTGTCGTACAGAAAAAAAGAAACAAAGAAAAAGTTCCCATGATAAGTATGACCCCAAAAATTATTGGCAAGTCTATTTGTACAGCACAATTGGTACACAAAGTAATTCAAAGTGCTTTACGGAATAAGAAAGACATTAAAATCACTATACAAACAAAATGATCATGCCAGGCCATCAGCAGTTTTATCATTAATTGCTGTTTTTTTGGCCATTAAAATCATGAAACAAAATTGTTCCATATATATTTATACCTATATATGACCCCTCTTGTTGTTTTATGTGTCCAAACAGGGATGTCAAGATTCATTGGGTAATTGATAATCCTGATTATACAGGTTAACTGTGAACAAAAAGATGAATTTAAATGTATTCTAATAATTATCATGAATCTATATTTAAAAGTGAGTTTGATCTGGCTGTTTATGAGACGTTCACCGACTTCATGTAATGGTCACACATTTTTATACATCGCTTTTCCACCTTCAAGGCACTCGAAGCGCTTCACATCTCACCTCGCCACCTGTGCACGCAGACTCGAGGGGCGAGGTGGGTTAAGTGTCTTGCCCAAGGACACAACAACAGCATTCATGTGTGGGAGCTGGAATCGCACCGCCAACCTGCGGGTCAGCGGATCTGACCGCTGACCGCTCTGTTTTCGTCGAGAGCGGGATTCGAACCGCCAACCGATCAGTGGACAAACGCTCTAACAACGGAGCCACTGTCGCCCCGGTAATACAGAAGATTATGAATGAAGGATTTTGCTCATGCTATCCAAATTTTTCGTCATATTTTTCTTTTTTTTCACAGTAATCATAACAGTAAAATTGGATATTGATCTCTACATCAAATTGGCAAGATTAGCTGATAGAAATGATACAGGAAGTAATAGGTAAACTTAACGCTACTGGAAAAGAAAGAAGGGTGAGGACAACAACATGGAGATTGTTGTATATTATTGATTGGTTGAAAGCTGAATATAGATATCCCATGTGCCCCGGCCCCGGCTTCATTAGCACTCTCCCTGAGGATGAGGAGGAGGAGACGAAGAACCTGCACGTCCAGTAAACACTATGTGACAGCCCGAATGTGCTGTTCATGAGGCCCGATACTGTAAATGAGAGATGACATCGGCTCTCGTGTGTTTTGAAATATTAAATAAACACGTACCAGGTAGGGCAGGGCGATATGGTAATAAAAATCTAATCGTCATCCCATCCCCGTGACCATCTGCTTTGCGGGTGAAATCGCAGGTGGCAGTAGCTCAGTTGGTCGAGTGTTTGTCCACCGATCCCAAGGTCGGCGGTTCGATTCTCGCTCAGCGTAAACATCACCCACAACACCCACCTCGCCCCCAGTGTCTGCGCACACTGGTGTATGAATGTGTGTGTGAATGGGTGAGTGGTTCCTTATGTAAAGCGCTATATAAAAATGCGACCGTTTACCATTTATGTATAGAAAGTAGTAAAAAAAATAAAGAAAACATGAGAGAATGAGAGAGTGTGTCCAAACTTTTGACTGGTAGTGCACATATATGCCGTCTCTGCACACTAGCAACTTGGACTATCTAATTTGACACAGAGAGACCGAGGAAAAGTCACATCTGGTGTTGGACCAAAGGGATAGTGAGATTTGAGGGTAAAAATAAAAATAAAAGTAGGAGTCAGGGAAGGTGATGAAGGCGAGGTGAGAAGACAGAATACAAGAGAATACAAAATGTACTTGAACAAACTGAACTGAATAAAAGTGGAGGCAGATAGTGGCTGTGTGGTAAGAGCTCTCAACTCAAAACTCAAAAGTTGTGGGTACAATCTCACCTCCTAACTTCCTAACCATTGTTGTGTCCTTTGGCAAGACAATTAAGTTTCAATATATTATGCATTCTGTGATAAAGATGAATATTGCTAGTTGCTAATTAATGCTCTGTTTTCTAATTGGATAGATTGTGACCACTGTTTAAAGGGTCCATATTACACTATTTTCTGATCTGTGTTCTAATGTTGTTTCCTCATCACAAACAGACCTGGAGTTGTGTTTTGTTTTATTCACACGTTTAACACTAACCCTACATATTTAGGCTGAGTTCTTCTCTCACGTGGAAAACACTGTGCTCCACCTTGTGATGTCATGTGGTAAAACAGGAAGTGCTCCACTGTGTTTTTAAACTCTACACACCTTCACTAGAATCATTTGGATGATTTCAACCCTGTAATTCCCAGTCTCTACTGAACTAAAGCTAGCTGTTGACTTGTAAACTACCACTTCATGACATCACAAGGTGAAACGGAGCATTTTGAGCTTTGGAGATGTAGACAGACTAATAATAAAGGGTTACTCAACATGTGTGAATGAAACAAAACACAACTCCAGGTGTGTTTTTGATGAGGTAACAACATTATAACATGGCTTAAAGCTCACAAGAGTCAATTTTGTGTAATATAGAACCTTTAAAAAAAAAAAAAAAACATGTCGAGTGCAACCATTCTGTTTCAAATGGTGAACCGACAACTTTTTTTTTGTAACACAATGGAAAAATATGAGGTTTATATATAGATGCATATGTCTCCAGGTGAGTACTTGTTGGTATATATGAGGAGACTGCTCCTTACCCACACCGCTCGTGCAATAGGCCATTATAGCTGAAGGATGTGGTGGTTTGAGTGTCGGGCGCTCGGAGAATAAAACGGTTCACATCGAGCGGGATCATATTCCGAGCAGCCGTTTAGGAAGCTAACTCAATCTGCCTTTGTTGTCTGAAAATGCTGTATTGACAAATCATTTAGTCTGGCTCTCAGAGTAATGTCACGGCCCACTTTTGAAGAACTCTGAACGGAGCCATTTAGGAGCTACTCTGCTTTGCGAATCTGATACAGGGCTGTCACTGATGAAGAGTTTGAATAAAAATGAGAAAAACGATCACAGGCTGCAGATCTTATGCTTCCAAATGGAACTAGTTTGGGTTTACATTCCTGGAGGTTTAATTGCAACATGCGTTTGATACATCGTCTGGGTCCACAGTTCCAAACCACCATTTTGGAATCGGAGAGAATATGGTTGCATCAAACTAGAGTGTTTTTTCTATGCAAGTTCTCCATGTTTTTATTGCAAAATTTGGCCATGTAAAATTTTAGGTGACCTCATCCTCAGGCCAGATGAGCTTTAGGGACCCCTGGAGATCTCCGGCACCTCCTCTAAGTGGTTCCACCCTCCATATGGGAGACCAATCCTCTTTTTATGTATGTATTTATTTATTTTTAGATGTTTAACGTAATGTATAACTGTTAAATTTTATGAATGAATAAAATAAGTAAGAAATTAAGATGAATCACTGGACCATCAGAGAGTTCTGTATGGACCATTAAGAAACTACTTACACTACCAGTCACAAGTTTGGACACACCCCTTCTTTATTTTAACTACTTTCTACATTTTATATACACACAGAAGACATCAAATATATGACGTAAGATATATGGAATTATGTAGCAAAGACAAAAAGCCAATAACTCTACTAAATATATTATTTTTTCAAATCCTCAAAGTAGCCAATCTTTGCTTTGTCAAAAATATTTTGTAGTTATTTCACTTTTTTCTTTACTACATAATTCCATATGTCTTACTTCATATATTTGATGTCTTCTGTCTGTAAATAAAATGTGGAAAGTAGTAAAAAAAAAAAAAAATTGTTTTTATACATGTCGATTTTCTACACGTTTTGTGCATTTGAAAGCCCGTCTGTGTTTTATTTCAGTTGCGTGGTATTCTTCAGCGCTGCAGAGCCACAGCGGAGGGTAGGATGACATTTATAATACAGAACATTCTGCCACAGCCACCACTCGTTTTAATATTTATTGTGGACATGCCAAGCCGCTAAAGGCTCTCAGTCTGAGCCAGTGAGCTAATGCTTCTCCTCATGCGCCGCTTCACACTCTAAGACTATCTTTAACTTACAGCTTCACACGTACGCGATGGAAATTGATAAAGTTTCCACCCAGTTTCCAAGTTTCAGACCTGAAAAAGCAAATGCATTGAGTTTGACTCCTGTCAGATTTGAAATATTATTCAAGTGGACCAAGTCATAAATCTACTCCAGATGTTTTGCTGACTGAACTTTTAGCATAAATAATCCACATTTTGAAATACACTGTTGAATCAGTTTAAGTGGACCAAGCCCCGTTTGTTTGTGTGAGTGGGGGTCACCTCTCCACAGATCAGACCTGTAAATTGGCCTAGTGGCATCACCTTCTTGTCTTCATGGAGATGTTATTGCTTTACCTGGAATGATCCACAGTATGGCATAGTCTTATAAGTTGTCTATCTCCATGGCGACAAGCAGGTGACTAGCAATTAAAAAAACAACTAAATAAATGATAGAGATAGAGGTAGATATATTTAATGCCATACTATGAAACATTCTAATTAAAGCAATAACATCTCATGGAGTCAAGCAGGTGTCCTACAGCTCTCTCCGAAGACGGAACACCACAGCTCCACTTTTTAAATGTCAAATTTTATATTTTTGATAAAATTGAATAATGCATGAATGTTATCTTTGACAAATTATGATCATCTCTTTGAGTCTTTCGTAATGGCTCCAGCTGTGTTCCATTTCATACGATTCAAGTGTCTGTGAGCATCATAGTGGCCCTGCTGTTCATTTTCCACTTCCCAGAGTCTGAGTTGTTACGAAAATCATGTTTGTGATCGCAGCTAGCTATTGCCAATGGTTACATAATTCTACCTTTTACACTGCCAGGAAAACACTTATTTGTTATTTCCTACGTACATTTTGTGCTGAATACAAACCGAATTCAAAGCCAGGTTGTTATAGGTTATTTGTGTCATTATCAAAGCAGCAGACATGAGAGAAACTTGTGACATCTGCATGTATTTTTTAGGGCTGTAGTCCTTTAGTCGTTTAGTCGATTAATCGGTCGATGGTGTCTACGTCGACTAAAATTTGTCTTACTCAACTAATCATTGTATTTATATTTTTATTATAAGGATTTATATGCAGAAGCAACAGCAGAAAGGAGAAGTCGGTGAGTGACAGAGTTAGCCGAAGATTTCATATTTTTTGGTATTTATATTTAAAAAGGCAGATTAACACATTTAATCTGTCATTATTTAAATACATTGTTTCCTAGTTCTTTTTTCTGTATATATAAGCCTCGTTTCCACTGGTTCACTTTGGAGCGGATCGGTACGGGCCGCAAGTGTTTCCGCCGTCTGAAGTGAACTGTACCACCCTGTTTGAGGCTGTGACCCTGGAGGGTACTAGCTCCCAGAGGGGTCTAGAGCCGGTACGACTCCAGGCGTTGTTAACAACCAAACAAGATTGGATAAGAGTCCAGTGAAAACAAGACGGCTAAAAGCAGATCTGAACATAAAATAATAATTTCTCACCAAATGGTCACTTGATCTTGTGATAAGCCGCTTATGGCAACTTGAGCCGTCATGCTCCGCAAAACAAAGCTAGCACGAATGCAACAGCTGTTTCCTGTTTATGGATGCACGCCACTCACGTATCACTCGCATAATGCATCTAACATGAGCCAAACCCAGTGCATTACATAAAGAGAGGTTCAAACACAGCGTAGAGGTGCAGAGAAGTGAAATAAATGCAGGAATCGAATGCTAAGAATAAACCAGAAGTAGTTTTGTGTTTGCGCTAGCCTTCGCTTTAGCCACCTCTCACAGCACCACAAACTTGGAATTCCTAAACGTCTTTGTGAATCGCTGAAATCAGACTTATAACTAGAAGTATAGATTCAGGTACGATTTGGATTTGATTTATTAATAAAACACGAGTTATGTTTGCGTGACGTCAGTGTCTCATGTAGCAGAGCTCTGCCCTTAGACCCGGAGCCGTGCTCGGAGCAAGGAAACGCAACTCGGCTGGAGGGACCCGCACCAAACAGACCCGCTCCGACACGGCCCCAAGTAAAGCCAGTGGAAAAGAGGCTGTAGTTGTTTCTGCATGAACTCCCGTGCAGGTGTAGTCTTGTGACTGCAGTTTGTGACAGATGCATAGACATAATTGTTTTGAGCGCTTTTGCCACGCCCCCTTTCAGTCGACTACTCTATCGGCAGGACATGTCGTTAGTCAACCAAGAATTTCTTTAGTCGACTACAACCTTATTATTTTTTTTCTCCTTTGATTTGCCGATAGGGCGCCTTTTATTTGCAAACCTCCCATTACACCCCATCTCTCATGCAGCCTCAGACTCCGTGTATTAACCTGCTGTGAGGAGAAACACAATTAACCAACACATTTTTGACTCTATGCTATGATCACACATCTCCCCAGTCTTCCACTCAAAGCTAAAAACAACTTCCGCCCACATTTTCTTGTCAAGTCGGCCCTACGCTACAAGCAACACTTCCGACTCAATCTTTTCATCTTTCCCTTGCGGGGATTACATCGCTGATCAATATATTTGGAAAGCCTTGTGTCTGCGCTACCACCCAAACCACCCACCAGCGCGATCGGACAAAGCCAGTTTTGTCTAAAGCTCTACTTGCCTTGCTCTACATGTCCTCCGGATGCTTTGTTGCTTTGAGCCCTTTTAGAGAGTCTTTCATTCCTCCTCTCTCCCTCCATCTTTTCCTCTTTCTCTTCACACTGCTGCCCTCATTTGTTTTCGGTGGGATTTGGGGATCGCATTCAGTAAGTAGCTCATTGTCCCAAGTTTTATCCGTTGGAAGAGGATGGGGCGCGCTCCTGTGCTCTCCGGGGGTGTCTCGCTGCTTGCCATACGATGATGTCATGCCGTTTTTTTGTCTTTGCACCAAGAGGGGGCACCCATCGACACCCCCCCCTCACCCCATTACATACTCTACATCCACCCACCAACCTCCACTTGTGTTTTTTGCTCTGCCAGTTTTCCCAGATCCTTTGGCTTCTCAAAATGCGCCTAGGGGATTTGTAGCTGTTTGGTTGTTGTTTAGCACACCCACGATACATGCTTGACACCCTATAGGAGAGCGTTCATCCCCACAAACCCACCTTGTTTTTGCTTCTTTTCAAAGGGCCTTTACCAAATTTTTCCCAAGCATTTCCATATATAGATGCACTCTTTCACGCAGCACATCGTTTCATAACAGGTCATGAATTTAAAACCCATCACTGTTCACTCTAGGAAAATGCAAGTTGGCCATCGCTGTGTGTCCGAAGAGAACAACACTGTATAAAATGTATTTCTAAGGGACTATGACGATAGACTGACTGAATATCTCACGTGTTTGTTGAACTTTGATACAGGAACTTTTAATACAAGATCTCATGATTGTCTACTTCTAAAAACTTGCCACACTACAACTGAAATGGGGAAAATGAGCTTTAGCTTCCCAAAAACTGAATATATTTGAAGGCCATTCAAAACTGTAGACACTGGTGCCACTAATGCACTTTAATAATCTGGTGAGGAACATTTTTAATCACACCTGCTGCTGTTTTTTGATGTTTTAAATGACAGGGCGCCCATGAAAAGGAGAGTCTGGTATTCTCATTGGGCTCTCTCTGTATAAATAAAGATAAATAAATAAAAATTTGAGCAAAATTTGTCTTGCCCCATTACACATGTATTGTATCATAAGCTCTTGAGTTCAAAATAAGTCTGCTGTGTACTGTCTGCATTATAAAGCGTTTTATTGTCTAAGAAGCAGGAAGTTTGTGGTTAGCATGCTAGTCTTAGTTAGTGTCAGTGGTGGAAGTAAAAGTTGTAAAGTACTGTACTTAAGTAGAATTTTTAATTATCTGTACTTAAGTAAATTTTAAAGTGGATACTTTTTACTTTTACTTCACTATTGAGAGCAGGTATCTGTACTTTCTACTCCACTACATTTTTGAACTAGACTGAAATGTAAAAAGTACTTTTCATATGATTTGAGGGGTTATATTATACCATATTCCTGGTAACATACTGACTAAAGTTTTCGAGTTCAAGCTTCGGCTTTGAGCAAACAAAAATAAACACACAAAATTCATAAGAAAAATTAAGAAATTGATTCGTATTGCAACAACGCTTTTGTGAAATACTTTAAAATGTTCTTTAAGAGTAAAAAGTAAAACGGGTACTTAAATACTTTTACTTGAATAGATTTTTTTCATGTGATGCTTTTACTTTTACTTGAGTATTTTTTTGCTCCGGTATCTGTACTTTTAGTAACAAAATTGAGTACTTCTTCAACCACTAGTTAGCATTACCATGATGACTAAACTCTGCTCTAGCCTCTAAAAGTTGTGAAAATCCCTTTTAAAGTCATTGCCGAATAATTATTGAATAATTACGATGCCTGGAATACATTAGATCAGTGCGGAATAACTTTAGACCACTGCAAACTGTTTAAAATGACCAATTTGTGTTTTTCGCACTTTTTTAAAGTGGTAAAAATCAGGTACAGCGCCTTTAATCTGACACCCCCTCCGCTCGGACTGCTTTTTGTTTTTCCGCGATCATTAATCCCCTGATAATGCAGCGTCGATTTGCCGTAGCCGCAGGGATGGTACAAAACAGTGAGATTCTCAAACGCTTTTCTGGTTAAAAGAGGCTGTTCTGTATCTCGGCAGGGTGAGAAATCCTTTTGGGTTAAACAAGAAGCTCTGATTGCAGAAGCACTGAGCTAAATTATTTCTATTCATTTACAAAATATGCTGGAAAGTGTTGTGCTTTTTGTTCACCGCAAATGTGAGTAATATGAGATGTATGAGATGTATTTTAACACCACTGACTCACTTATAATTGTTATTGACATTTCAAACTCAATTTCAGAGTCTCACCACACAATATGATTTTGATACCTCACTTTAATAAACACTTTGCCATGAGGTACATTGATGTGGTCCTATTTTAAACTCCAGTCTCCTTTTCATTTTTATATGGCTCTTTTCCACCTTCAAGGCACTCAAAGCACTTTACATCAAGGAACCACTCACCCATTCACACACACATTCATACACCAGACACTGTGGGCGAGGTGGGTTAAGTGTCTCGCCCGACAGTATTCATCTGTGGGAGATGGATCTGACCGCTCTATCGGATGTTTATGTCGAGAGCGGGATTCAAACCACCAACCTTGGGATCAGTGAATCTGGTCCTTATTTGAACAAGTATTTATACTGAATTTAAAACGCACACAATATGAAAACGACAAAACTGGACCTTTTTTGAATAGTTTTAGACCACAAGTTAATATACAAAGTACTGTTATTTCGTGTTGAAAAATGACTTAATATGTTCTAAAAAAAACTGATGAATTTGTAACACGATAATTCTGCCATGTGGTCTTCTAGGTTCCAATAAAGAACAAGACCATTGATGTGCTGTATGTGAACCAGTTGCTCTGTTGAACAGTTCGTTAACGTGAACGGTTGGATCTGAATCTCATTTTTTAAAAGAGCTGAATCTTTTTCTTTCTAATTTGTCTGCAATTTTACACTGATTAACACTGAACCGACACAAGAATCAACACAGAAGCAGAGCAGGCGACACAAGTGAGAGCTTTGTGCACAAAAAACATATTTGGCATCATAATACAAGTTGGTTTTAAAATGATTATTATTTGTTTAGATTTTGAATAATTCCAAAGGGTAAACTCACTCCCACTCTCAGTTTGAACCATTTTAAACAGACTTAAGCCTTGGTCGTTTCTCTCTGTGATTAGTCTGTTGTTAAAATGAGTTCTCACATTGGCTTCTGTCATATAAATAAACAGTAAAAGAGCCAGTCTTTTGAACGCCTCTTTGAAATGAACGGATCCAAAAGATTCGGATCCCATAAAAGAGCCGAAAGTCCCATCACTAAACAAGACCATACAGCTGTTCGGGCATGACCCTAATTTGTCCTGTTTGTTGTTACCAATTAGTACCAACTTTAGATACTATAGAATTATTACCTCTGTGTTGATTTTATTTTTGACAGCCGTAGCGGACATTGTCTTGATCCGGCAGTGTGAGGGAGGCTTGAGCGTTTATAGGTTGCTCTTTTCTTGGAATGGTGTTTCTAATGAGTGGGTTGGAGCTTGGCGCTGTTGTCATCCTCGGTGCAATGATAGGCCAAACGCACTTCCTCCGCCCGCACCAACAAACACAAGCCCATATCAGGCCCACAGAGCCTTTGATGTTCGGCTGAAAGCTATTTTAAGGAGTATTTTCAGAGAGGTTAAGTGGAGCAGATGAAAACCGTCTGGTGCTAAGTATTTTGTCTCTAGGTTTCTCTGAGGGGACGCTACAGGAATGGTTCAGAGATTTGCATTCTTGTGTAACTTAAGGTATGTAAATGTAAGTTATATAAACCAAGGCTCCGGAGTGCGATCAACTTGTCTAAAAATTTGCCCGATTAAACATTTTCCGTGGGCGCATCGGTGAACCTGAGATACCCTCATCATATCCCTTCTCTTAATTCACTCACTTTCCCCTCTCCTCTGACCAGATCGTTAAACCAGTCTGAGATGCTGAGGCCGATACACTCAGGTCTGGGGGGTTGAGGTCTGTTAAGTGTCTTGCCCAAGGACACAACAACAGCATTCATCCGTGGGAGCTGGAATCGCACTGCCAACCTGTGGGTCAGTGGATTTGACCGCTCAACCAATGATGTTTCTTTCGATTTAGATTTTTGTGTAACTTTTATTATGTAAATGTGACTTATATAAACCTGGGACCAATTTGGACGCACTTGTCTAAGAATTTGCCCAATTAAAAATGTTCCTTGACAACTAAAAGAAAAAAGCGTTAACTCACCTCTGACCAGACTGCTAAACCAGTCTGAGATGCTGAGACAGATGTGCTCAGGTCACTCTCTGGAGCAGCAGAGCTCATAAGTTTAACTTTTTTCATCTATTTGTAACGAAACCCTGATCTACAAACCTGCAGATCGTCCACACTGTCTATAGTTACTTAAATCATATGAGTTTGCTGTTGAGTGAGGTGAAAAACAAAATAAACCTCTAAAGACGTCAAAGATCATCTATTGAAAGTGAAAGTAAGAGGTCTCACTCTGCACGTGTTATGGCAAACTGTAAAGATCCATAAAGCACAGACCTCTCACTCGGGCTAGTTTTGAAGCCAGTATTTATAAAATAAATAAACAACTTTGAATAGAGAAAACTATAGAGATTATTGAAATATTATACAGTTTAATCGTTCAAATCGTTAGTCTGGAGCTCTGTAAACCCATTATTATAGATATAAGCGAGTAATTGGCCTCAAACACAAAGGTTGACCGTTTGATTCCAGCTCCAACCTGCACACTTGTTGTTGCGTCTATGAGCAAGACGACCTACCTTTCTTTTGTTTGAATGTGGCTTGTGAGAGTGAATTATTCATTGTGTTGGTGGGGCAGATTGGCAGCCATGTTTCCATCAATAGGCCTCAGGGCAGTTGTGGCTTTTAGAGGTAGTGGTAGAGTGTGGTGAATGAATAGTGCATTGTTAAGTGGTTTGACTTTATCTTGAAAGGTGGTCTATACATTTAAGGCCTTATTATTGATATTATGGTTTTGATATATGCCGAGAATTATGTTTTTAATCTATAGATACTAAATTCACTTGGACATAGGACATTATAATCTGTTCTGTTGTAGATATTTGAACCGCATGTGTTGTTTTACTATATGCAGACACCATGAATTCTATTTTTGTTTCATTTTATTACAGTGGCAGTTTTGTCATACTCCCTTAACATTATTACTATGATGATAAGAATTCTTGTCACAGCAACCCAATCACTTTAAGTTACACTATAGCCTCAGGAACAGTAAATTCATATTTGCAACGCAGAGTGGGTGAACAGGCAGGCGGATCAGGCCAAAACAGTTACAGGAACACACAAAAAGTGACACAAACGCGCAAGCTAGTAATCAAGCTAATGACCAGACAAATGTATTTGTTTTGTCTCATTTTCTTTTATGTAGAGCCAAAATGCATAGCAACATTTGGAGATGACAAAAATCACCCATTTTACATCAACTCGAATAACTGTGTTGTCCTAGAGCCTGTGGTGCTCATGTCACAGGCTGTTATAGGGCTATTTATGTCCGTCTGTTTTGTCCGTCTGATGACAGGGCCGAGCCTGTCACATGTCACAGTGTAAGGTGTACTTCTTCTGCGCAAAGTGTCCCATTGGGGTCTTGAGTTATGAGAAAAAGTGGGTTCTGAGAGGAGCTGTGACTGTGGTGCTCAGATGGGACCAGACTGAGGGACATCCAGGAGATCTCCTCACAACTCCTCATGGAAGAGCTGCAGGTCAAATATGTCTCTGGGGCTTGTGTGTGACTGAGGAGAGGAGCTGGGCACAGTGGTTCCACTTTGGGATAGTCTGGGTGGTTGGGGTTGTTGGTGCTGAGGTCTGACCAGGGCATATGACGATGAAAAGGCCAGCTATGAGGGTATCACAAACAGCATCTGCAGCAAACCTGTCTCCAACTTCGCTCCAAAACTCCCAAACTGTACTTCTGCTGCTTCTTGTGAAGATTTTCAGGAGAATCTGAAAATAGTTTGCAAATAATAAATGTATATTGTCCCTTATATAGAGTAGTTATAACCATAGACTTAGTAAGTAGAGCCACATAAAAGTATATTTTGAATAGTAATAAAAACATAACAAAATAGTATAATTACATGAAAGTTTAAAAAAGACAATTAGCCTAAACAGCTATAAGACTGCGACAGGATCAGTTTGTGAACTGTAGCCTTTTACTTACTATGGATGAGGGGGGTCTCCTCCTGTGCATCCTTGTCCATACATCTCCCTGGGGTCTTCTCTCCCTCCCTCATTATACCATTAAGTACAATGTGCAGTTATTTAGGTAAAACTGCAGATTTGTCTGAAGATTAATGACGGCAAAAAGAGCAAAAACTGAGGCAAAATGGCGCCTCAACTTCATAAAATGCATCATAAATCTGATATAAAACACCGAAGAACAACATCTATTTGTTTTATCTACAAACAAAACCAATTCAACAAATAAACCACCGCTAAATATGCACTAAAAGTTCACTAAAAGTTCACTAAAAGTCCACTAAAAGTTTGCTAAATCCCTTAGCAGCTGAGGGGTGCACTATGAGGCTGGTTGGACATAGTCAGGCTTACTTCAGTGAGCTGGCTTCTCAAAGCCTGAACCTCAGCTCAGAGATGTCATGAAGCTGAGTACACACAGAATTTGTAAAGTCAAAGTTTGAGCTTCAGTCTCTGTGCGCACTCACTGAGGAAAGGGGCGTGTCTGAGGAAAGGGGCGTGTCTGAGGAAAGGGGCATGTCTGTGCGTGCTCACTGGGAAAGGGGCGTGTCTGAGGAAAAGGGCATGTCTGTGCGTGCTCACTGGGAAAGGGGCGTGTCTGAGGAAAAGGGCATGTCTGTGCGTGCTCACTGGGAAAGGTGCATTTCTGAGTAAAGGTGCGTGTCTGAGGAAAGAGGTGTGCCTGAGGAAAGGTGCATGTCTGAGGAAAGGTGCGTGTCTGTACGTGCTCACGGGAAAAGGGGTGTGTCTGTGCGCACTCACGGGAAAAGGGGCGTGTCTGTGCGCGCTCATGGGAAAAGGACCGTGTGCCGCGTCTTGTGACCAGTCTTACGCTCAGAATGGGCCATCTGCTGAACAGCTGATGATAAAATATTAATGCATAAAAGCTGTTAAAACCAAAACAAAAATAGATTTTTGTAAATGGAGCCATAGCTAACAGATCTGAGTTCACTTCATTTGACTTCTTCACACATTTTAACAGATACAGTTTGATGAAGTGTGGCCTATAAATACACTGGAAAAAGAACGACACTTTTGTTCACTGCTCCATGCAACAGAAAAAAAATACAATAAATTACCAGATCAATTAGTTACATTCCCTGGATCCGTGGCGGCTGAAAATTGAGAGAAACCGGAGCGTGGATCAAATGAAGCCCTGGGAACAGTGTTTTAAAGCAGATCTGTAAACTCCATCTTCTTCTTTCTCGCCATAATTCAGTCCTAAGCACATTTCACTGTCCCTCTTCTCTGTGCCACAGTGTCTACATACCACATAGACACTAGCCGGCTGCCAGGGCAATGGGCTAACTTTGTCTCACCATGGCAAGCTAGTAGTTTGTTTCTTTCACATTAAACACATTGCTTACTTTGTTATTTAGTTGCCATGACTTGGGTGCCAGTCTAGTGCCAGTCCAGTGCCAGCCTAATACATTAAAATGCAGTGTTTCGCTGGGGCTGCAGGGGTTGAGTGGCTCTTATAGTTTGGCACAGTCCTGCTCGGTCTGGTTGGGCTCTCAGTAACAAGTGCTTGGCTAACGTCAGCTCGTATTTACGCCACGCTTCGCACATTTAGTAGATTAAGATGAAAACGCCTTGACACAGCTTTTTAAGGGGTTTTCTGTTAGTGTAAGCAGATCTCAAGAGTTTCACAGATGCAGGTGAGCTGAAAAACAGTTGTGCTTTACATATTTGTCAAATGTGTTGGAATTGTACACCATTTTACTTGAAGTCATATAAAAATGGATAGAATTATTTGTATGGTATGGTATACGTTTTATTCTTACAGGGGCAGTGCACGACAATACATTAACCAAGACAGGACATAGAGAGAAACGCTGGCGCCAGGTTATAGCGTGAATGCTCATTTACACCTGTAGTCCCCGAGGAGGTTCGTGGAAATACTGAAAACACGGATTCAATGTATATGGATAAATTTACCACAAATTAATTAAAACAAATATTACCTAGGGTCACATTGTTCAAATACTATTCTAAAAACAAAACAGCCAAACACATAACCACATGAACCACATGCACTCTTACCTGCTCCCTTTAGCCCCTCCCACCTCCATATCACATATGCACACACACACACACACACACACATTCTACAATGATTATTATTTGTAGAGTCTCAAAAACAGACATTTGACACATTACATTTTGGACTTTGCTGTGCCTGCAGTTTTGATAAATTTAAAAATAATATTAATATTTAGAGGGCATTATGCAAATTGACTTGACGTAATAGTATAATTAACTTATACTTGAGTAATATTCTTTGGAAGTGTAGATCAGACTGAGTTTTCAGATCAGATCTAGTACATTCAAATCCACTGAAGTTTAAAATCTTTTAAAAAAATCTCTTTTTAACCAAAAAATAGACCAGAGCATAACATGTTTTGTTTCATTTTGGTTGTGTTTCTACACTGAAAAACAGAAAAACGTGCACCCTCGATCTGTGCACCCTTGCTCTGTGCAGGCTCGCGTCTCCACAAACCTGACTCGTATATAGTATGAAGTCGGGCCTCCCCCTGCTTGTTTCCATGGAAATGTTTTGTCAGTAATTTTCCACAGTATGGCAGAAAACTTATCACATGGAGAAAATTTTGAAGTATGGCTTTAACTTTATATTTCAATGGAATCGAGCAGGAAAGCTCCAGAAAGTTACACACTGAACCTTTATCTAGGGAAGTCTCATTGAGAGGACTCATTTTCAATGGAGTCCAAGGGAGATTTAATTAGTACCTCTACTTTTCACCACTATACAAACTGAAGAATGATTTAGGTAAGTAATTTGAATTTGATCTTCTGAAAAAAGTTTACCCTGTTCGAACCTTTATGATAATTTAATGCAGCCGTAATATCCAACATTTACTAAAACCAGGAAGTAGTTTATCTCAGGCTGACGGGTTTTATAGGTTCTTCTGTGCTCTTAACTGTCGTAAAACTGCGCCGATGAAATGATGGTAGAGAATTGTAATTTCAGATTAACACTGAGGGGTATAAAGCGGTAGGATTCAGTGTTTGTTTCATGTTGTAAGTGATTAAAGGCCGCTCGAGCCACCGGACTCCTTAGCATCACATCTTGCTGTTAATTTGACAGTCAGTTGGTTATAAAGTGTGTATCCCTGTTTGACATCTTTACAGCATAACGCAGATTTATGCATGCGGCTCTGTCCTAAATTCAGGGAGTTAAAAGTCTCGTAAACACTGGGCTCCGGATGGATGGTCCTCTGAGGCTGATCTGGCTCGGAGCTGCCCTTCCCTCGCGCTGCCAGCTCCAGTCAGTGCAGTTTAGAGTAGACGCGTTGAGTTGATTAATTTGTCACTGTTTGATGTTTACTCTCCATTCAGGTTGATGCCATTCAGTCCTGACACATTCATTGCAAATTCACAATCAAATCAAAATTTCTATTGAATTCTGTCAATTTGAAAATATGTGGTGTGGCATTTTTTCATTTTTTTTTTTGGCTAAGATGGCTAGCTTTGAGACATTCTTCCATGTATCACTCCCGAACGAATGAGGCATTAAACAGACTAATCCAATATAGATAATAAAGGCGTGTTCACCACATAAAAACTGGAGCTGAATGTCCACACTATTCCCTACAGGGGGCACTATTTTGGGGTCCCACCATTTTTATTGTTGTCTAGGCTAGTGTGGACATTCAGACACATAGCCTTGGACTAAACCTGGAAGTAAACCTGGACTAGACAAGGACTAAATCAAGACTAGAACCAGTTTGTGAATTACAATCTGTGGTGTTTTTGCTTGTTTTGCTCTTTAAGGCCTTAACATTATTCAGCATAAGTGAATCTGCTGCCCCAGTGGTGTGGGACCCATATCCTGAGGGACCATAAGTGCTGAGGTGTCTGCAGTGCTGCTGTAGACCTGCTTGTTATTCAAAGTGTCAGATTTATTACATACAAAATATACCCAGGTCTACATATACATAAAACAAGAGTTAGGGGTTTAAAAATCAATACCACTATTAATTATAAAGCACAAACAAACAATGGTCTGGTTCATCTGGTCTTTTGTTCATTTATTTTAATAGATTCTTTTTCCAGACCTGTATAATTTCCTAAGAGAATATTTAGCGCAAATTGTAGAGTTTGATGTCGAGTTTTCCTTGTTAAAAGTCCAAATAATTTTAAATACAATAGCAACAAAAGGACTACTCAAGTCAAATAGCAATGTTCGGGTGAGATGACTTGATAATAAACTTGTTGTGTCCGGTCAGCTGATTTAAACATGTTTTGGCGCTGTCTTCCTACCGGTGGAGGCAGGACGACGGCGCCATCTGCAGTCAGACTTCTGCAGGACAGTATCCCTGGTGTCGGACCGGACACGTCACAGCAACATCACGTGACCACTCCGAGGAAGAGCGCTAGTGAGCAGTCCAAACTGTCAGGTATGAAAACAAGCTAAATCATGGTCTGGAAAAAGAATCTATTAAAATAAAATAAAAACATATGAATTTCAAGTTTATTATCAAGTCATCTCAACGAACATTGCGATTTGAGTAGACATTTTTTACTACTGTATTTAGGACTTTTAACAAGGAAAGCTTGACATGAAACTGAATAATTTCGTTAAGTGTACAGGCTAATAAAATAACAGTATTCCAGTATTTGTTTGCACAGCTATGGAAAGAAGTAATGACATAATATAAAAGCAACAAACAATCGAGGTGATACTTACAGCTCCAGGTTCAAACAGACTGGATCAAACCTTTGTAGATGTTGGATGGTCTGTATTTGTGTACATTTAACGGGGGTGCGTTCCTTATGGCTTGCGTTGCTAAGTGTCTGATTGTGGATGCATCCGAGCGGGAACGCTGTCGTCGGAGCTGTTGGTGGGAAAATCTATTTCTGGCCTGTGTAGATGAGTCACAGCGACATATGAATGGATTAGACACAAACCCTGCCTCACTTACAAAACACCACATTCAACGGTCCCATCACAACACTCCTTATGTCGGATCAGCTGGAATTTCTTTGTCTTTCAAGGCAATAGCACAGCGTATATACTTTTAACATAGGAATCTGCACAAACATAAACAATTTGCCTGTTTAGAATAGGAGACTAATGCAACCTACAAACTTTCATCAGTAAAACTGATAACACTTTATAGCAACTACACTTTAATTAGCCTTGATATCGCATGAACAAAGACATGAAGCTATAATCTGTAAGTTTATTTGATTTTTTTTAATTTGTAATTTTTTTTTTTTTTTTACTTTGTTCAGACTCACCTGTGCTCTCTGCTCTTCTGTCAGGCCAAAGCTGGCACATTATCAGACAGCAGTAACATAGATAGCATCTAGTGGTGAAGCGTGAGAATACAACAGAAGCAGGTCAGCCAATCTAATTACAGATAGTAGATTTAATTCATAATGAGCAAATAGTTTATTAACCTGTGTGGCTTGTTGTGTTTTCACGATTAAATTGGCCATCTTGTCGGCTGTTATAGAGGTATTTGTACGTAGGCCTGTCACAATAACAAATTTTGAAGCACGTATTGCTACAGAACGTCACTATAAATGATAACTATGAAACTATTTTTGCCACCAACATAATAAAAAACAAAGCAGGATAGTCCCAGTAAACCTTTTTTTTATATACAGTATCATTAAAAAGCTTGAGCTGCAACAAATACATAGCAGAATGAACCAATAACTAGTCCCAGAGGTGACTTTTCCCCCCCTCTACAGCTTAAATCTTACCGTATTACATAAAAAATTGCAGAAACCTACTACTACTTGGATGACTCTTTGGTTCCAAATCTTAGTTAGACATTTTATAAAAATCTATTTTGAAATGTTGTGTTGGACATTATTAGAGGATTTACAAACATGTGACCATAGACTGTATATATAAATGGACATAGCTAAGCCGCCGCGTTCCAAATAGGACGTGATCATGGGCGCACTTCCGGCTCCATCGACTGTCTCCAATTCACTTTACATTCGAAAATTGTCGCCCCTGGGCGCACTTCCGGCTCCATCGACTGTCTCTCGCCCCTCTCTCTGTAACTGCTGCTGTCAGGCTCGTCATTTGGTCTTAAAATGTTCATATTAACCCGTTCTATGTGATCCTGGTATTTTTATTTCGCTATTGTGTCCAGATTGGCTCTTTGGTTGCTATGATACTAGCGGTTAGAGTTCTAAATATGGAACTCGGCTCGAAATTCGCCCCATAACTGCTCTAGCCTCGATGAGCTTCATTTGACTGAAGCCGAACGCTATGAGTGACGTCACACTCACTTAGTCCACTTGTTTATACAGTTTATGTATGTGACCTGTATGTGTGCACATTTGCTCCACTCTTTTTGCTGTCTGTAAAAACATAGTAGATCATATATATTTCAAACGTTTTTTTTAAGTGAATCCACCACAGTTATGACTAAAATACTCAATCGGAAAAAAGTGCTATATCAAAAATCAGTTACAAAGTTACTGAAAAAGCTAGTACACACTTTGTCCCATTTTCAAATAAAATATGAACGTAAACTGGATTCTATTGCAATCTCGGTGGTGATTTTTGTACAGTTACCGCCATTTTGCTCCACTGACCTCCGTTATAATTACATTTTATATTTTTTCCCATCCACAATAAACATTTTTCGCGAACTACATAACCAACGATATGCTAGTAGGTCACCATTCCTCTGTTCACATGCAAGTCTCTGTAGTTTTTCTGGGGGGATAATCTCAGCTCCTTTTTTAGATTTTACATGAATACCTTTGTTATTGGCGTCTCTTGATTACAGGTGCTTACCACGACAAAATAAACGCGTTCTGGTTTTGAAAGCGGCTTTGTTTCCGTGTAGACGGCTGCGTGATTCATACCGGGAATGTTTTCATGTTCGCCCGTCTGTTTCGCGTGTAATGTGTCAGAGAAAACCGTAATAGACCAGAGTAAATAGCCTATACTTCAATGTGTGTCAGTCATTCCCTGTAATACCTTTTATGAGCTCCAAGCCCTATCCATCCAACTTGTTTAGCCTCCATGTTGCATCCCCAAAAGCGTGCCCATTGGGAGCAGTCTCTCTTTGTTCAGAGCCTGTGCAATGAATTATAGATACTGGAATCCGCGGTGATTTGATGCTGTTTTAAGGTCTGGTGCCCCCATTGCAGTGAAGGGGACACAATGCTATCACGCGCGAGCAAGAAGTGTACCTATATTTTCATGTACTTGTAAAGAAATGCACCGGAACAAAGCAGAACATGGCTGACAAGAACACGCTAGGCAGTATGCTTTAGAAGAGGCTTTTGAATGTCTTGCCAGTCTTCTCAGTGCGGCTCTACTCATACGCATATTTTTCACTTTAGAGTTGGGTCTCAAAATCGGAATAATAACGTTTCAGATTCTTTCAAATTGTTAGAAAAAGTTTTGAAGTACCACTCAATGTCCCAGAGAAACTATCGGGTCGTAATAATGAAAGCTTTTCAAATTGTTGCTTTTAGTTCATTTGAGAAAATCGATTGGAGCTCTGTATTGCCTACCTTGCTATCAGTTTTTAAAGCCTCAGTAGCTCCTACTTATTTTACCTTTGAGGATTTGATTATGAAAGTTTGAATAAGAAATGTTGAACTGTACTTCGCATTATCAGCTCGACACCCTCAAATTGCATAGTTACTGCTGCTTGTAATCTGCCACTTCAATAATACTAGAGATAGACCTATTTATCGGTTGGTCGTTATACTGGCCTGATATTTGGACTTTTCAGAGTATCAGCTATTGTTTTGGTCAGTCTGCTGCTTAAAATTACACTTTAATACAAAGAGATAGCTGCACTAAACGTGGGGGAGTCTGTAGTAAAGGCCTCTACTTGGACAATGTTTGAATCCAGGCTCAAACGGTTCTGTTTAGCTGTGCATATGACTGAAAGGTTTTTATTCTGCACTCTTCTCTTTTAATGTAAATTTTATGATGATTATTTATGTTTTGCTTTGTTTGTATAGTGATTTTAATGTCTGTCTTGTTCTCTAAAGCTCTTTGAATTGCTTTATGTACCAATTGTGCTACACAAATTAACTTGCCTTGCCTAAATTTCCATCCATCCATTTTCTTCCGGGGCTGGGTCGCAGGGGTAGCAGTCTAAGCAGGGACTCCCAGACTTCCCTCACTCCAGAGACTTCCTCCAACTCCTTCGGTGGGACCCCAAGGCAGTCCCAGGCCAGCTGAGAGACTTGCCTAAATTGAAATTATATAATCTGGAGAAAATAAGCAAAATCGGCCCAAAAATATCAGCAGACATTATCGCCCATTGGTTACTTTATATTCTAAACAATTGGTTTTGGCCCATGAAAAAAAAACAAAAAACATATCGGTCGATCTCTTAATAATACATTTAAAACTTATTATAATATTTATTTGAATATAAAATAGTACATGTACAAAAGTAAATGGTAAATGGTCACATTTTTTTCTTTTCCACCTTCAAGGCACTCGAAGCACTTTGCATCAAGGAACCACTCACTCATTCACTCACGCATTCATACACCAGTGTACAGAGACACTGAGGACGAGGTGGGTTAAGTGTCTTGCCCAAGGACACAACGACAGTATTCATCTCCACTCTGACCACTCCCACCACACTGACCACTTTACCGATGACGTTTACGTCGAGAGCGGCATTTGAACCGCCAACCTTCAGATCAGTGGGCAAACGCTCTGCCAACTAAGCCGCTGTCAAAATTTCTGTTGTGGATGGACGAATGAGGATGAATCAGGACGAATAAGGGAATAAGGGGCAGAAATGGGACTTTAAAAGATTCATTCGCGCTGGGAACTTTCTGTAGCATCAGGCATCAAAACTTTTTTTTATCAAAAGAAACATTTTGTCTGTACCACATTTTGGGACCAGTACTTCCTCAACTTTTTGAGTGAACCGAATGCTAATTTTAATAATAACTATAATACATAACTCTTGTATAGCGCTTTTCAAGACACCACAGACGATTTACATATCACTTTACATAGTTTATAACCCACAGCGCAAATTTCATCCCACTTCAATACTTATTAAAATTGCAATCCCAAAAATTGTGTAACCCTAGTGTTTGCTCGTTTGATATATTGTTCACTGTAAGATCTAAAAATACCTTTACTTATCTCCCATCATTTCACAGACTCCTGAATGCAACCACTCAAACAGTCCTGTGTGTGCCTGTCCCACCTCGGGCCAATCAGGTGTAAATTTAGAAACACAGATGCCTAAATTACCCCCGGTGTCTGAACACGGAACTGCGAGACTCCAGCACAACATGATGTCACCAGGTGTGAGCTCGGGAGAGAAAAAAAAACCCCCAAAAAAACAGGAGAACGATGATTAATGTGTCTGTGAAAACACCCAGAGGCGTCTTTTCCATGAACATGTTTCGTACCTTGAGTATGACAGAAACCACAGCTCCAGCTCCCGAGTACATTGCAAACCTCCAAGCACAATCTGTCTGCGCTTTTGAGACTTTTGTCTTCGCTGTTTGGTTGGTTTCCATTATTACCCAATGAGCAGAGGTAGGTAGTACTGAATGAAATAAAATAGTGTAATTGTTTGAATAAATGATGCTTTCTTGTGTCTACTTTCCCTAAGTCGTGCAGGCAATTTAAATAGAATCAAGTGGAATCTGTTGCCGTTTACTATTGCTACTATTAATTATTATCCACACACAGTTTAACCATAGACCGTATATATAAATGGACATAGGTAACTTGCTAGTTGCCGCGTTCCAAATAGGAAGTGATCATGGGCGCGCTTCCGGCTCCATCGACTCTGGCTCTAATTCACTTTACATTAGAAAACTGTCATCCCTTTCACCATAACTGCTGCTGTCAGGCTCGTCGTTTCGGTCTTAAAATGTTCGTATTAACCCGCTCTACATGATCCTGGTATTTTTATTTCACTATTGTGTCCGTAACTCAAGATATGAGCATTAACAGCATTGCCAAACCAGCGGTGCGGGATGGAAGGGGCGTTATCTTCAACAGCTCTTCTCCAGATTGGCTCTTTGGTTACTGTGATACTCGCGGTCGGACTTCCTAATATGCATCTTTGCTCCAAAATGGCCCCTATAACTTCTAACCTCGATGACCTTCATTTGACGCTATGGGTGACGTCACACTCGCTTAGTCCGCTTCTTTATACAGTCTATGAGTTTAACCCGATTTTAGTTGATATAATTGTAGCCAAGTGGAAATCTGTGTTAGTAATCTGTTTATTGAAAAGAAAATAATAATTGGGCCCACAAGGTTTTATTCGAAAAAAAAAAAAAATAGGGACTTGCATGTGTGCCACGACCAAACCCTTTGTCCTTAGCGCTCCACTGCTTTTTATTTGCTTTTCTAATAGTAATAATGTGTTAATGTAACTTTTTCATTAGAGATGCATTACTCTATATAACATGGAACCATTCAGTACGACCCTCACAATGAAATACACGTGTGTGGTTGAAGCGCAGACTGTCCCACTTCCCCTTGTGACCGCCCCTGTGCCCTTGTGCACTCACTCACTTCCCGCACATTCAAAACATGCACACTTCATACATAGATAGATGTTATAGTAGTGGGCATAGTCTGATGTTGTTGGCACCTCCGTTCACTCAATGAGAAACACATAACATGATATTTGTATGTTTTTTTGCAGCACTTATCAGGGTTATCAATTAGACCCCTGTTCCTTTGCGCCAGTAAATTCGCCTATACTTTATCCACTCCAAAGACTAGTACTCACATGGGTTTTAAATGTAATGATGTTCTATTTAATGTGCACAAATTGAGTAATGGCGTGTGGTCCTTACTGTGGCAGAGCTAATTCACAAAGGCCATTAGACGTGATCCACTGCGGCTCCTGTTTGGTAAATGATATAAGAAGAGTGTGTGGGAGTAAGCAGTTTTGTTCTCATCTTCCTCTTTATCACAACCTCTCTGTTACGCTGCAAAAAACAAAACAACGCCATCTCTCAGATCTCTGCCTCTGCCGTATTGAAAGCGAGGCAAAAAGAATGATATCGGCAAAACTAGTATACTACAAATACAGTTGTTGATACTTTCTGCAAAGGTGTGTTTGATTTATGTAGCACGCTGGATTGAGTTCTACACATTATCAATCTGGAACGTCTCTCGCTGAAAACGATCAGAAAACGCAGAACATCATATGGTGCTAAAATAGATATAATAAGTAGGTTTAATAATAAGTACATCTGTCGGCGCCGCCATGTTTGTTTTGGTTTGTTTGTGAGCTTCGCCTTTGGTTTCTGCACAAACCTCAGTGCTGCTCTGTGATTGGTCCGCCCGGTCGCTTAACCCTACAGCTGGAGTATCTGAAGATGGAGTCTCGTGAGTTTGTGAACTTCAAAACGTGAAAAACAGAACTAGTTCATTTTAAACTATTTCCAATGGTTCAAAGTTATTCCTCACTGACCTTGTGAATTCAGAGCATCCTTAATATTCACTGTGATGAGTTTATAAGCAACTTTTCACAACTTTCATAGACCAGAGGGGAGTTTGGCCAGTAAAGCGAACAACTACTTGCATGCTAACCGTGCACTTCTTGATTGACAATAAAATGCTTGATAATTGGATGCAGACTGTACACAGCGGACCTATTTTGACCACAAAAGCTGCTTTTACAATACATCTGTACTGGGGCAAGACAAAGCTTGCGCAGATACAGGCCCTTTAACACCATGTGGTCTTATCATTCTGATATAGATCATTCTATTCTAAAACTATTCAGGAAACATCTAAATCTGATCTATTTGTGTGATTTTTTTTTTTTGTGATTTTTTTTCCTGTATTGATTCTTGGTTAAAAAGCTGCAAGAAAAAGGGAATAAATATGGAGAGGCAGGTAGACAAAGATGTTATTGTTCAAAAACCGCAGTTGTAAATGATTGGCGCTTTAAAAGAGCGGGGAGCTTTGATGAAACAGGAGCAGGTAGCATTTTGTAAAGTTGACTCAGTGCGTGTGGGAGTTTTAAAACTCTTTTTGGTCATAGTATTAGGTACAGCAGATGGTGTAGAGGGTCCTGGAAGATGGTACTGTACTTAGGGCAGTGCAATCAATCAAATGTATCTGTGATTACAGTTATTACTAATTAATATCAAATCAGTTGCAAAAAATGTGTAAGTGAAAACTATTTATTAAATTCTGTCCTGAATGAGCACAAACCATAGACTGTATATATAAATGAACATAGCTAACGTGCTAGCCGCCGCGTTTCAAATAGGAAGTGATCATGGGTGCACTTCCGACTCCATCGACTCCAATGGCTCCAGTTCACTTTACATTAAAAGATTGTCGCCTCTCTCTGTAACTGCTGCAGTGAGCCTCATCATTTTGGTCTTAAAATGTTCATATTAACCCACTCTACATGATCCTGGTGTTTTTATTTCGCTATTTTGTCCGTAAATCAAGATATGAACATTAATAACAGACAAATCAGGCACCTTCTTTCTCCGAGGTTGCTCCCAAAAGTCCTCAAAATGTCACCAATACACAAGAAGCTCCAAGCCATGAATAGTTATCACAGAGCAGTTTTTTCTTCAAGGGAAAATATTAGGAGCTCGTGTTAAAGTATTTGAACTTTTTGGGAACACATTTTTGAGTAAACGTCTTTTGTTTGTTGTCGTCCTCTCAAACGCTTGCTTGTGTTTGGAATTTGTTTTGCATGCAGAATGCAGTTTAACAAGTATTAGCCAATCTATTTTTAATGGTTGGGATTATGCTGTGATGCGTGCTGGGGTCGTTGGCGCACTTTGATCGCTAACACAAGCCTGTTTTCACTTGTTTTTGGAAGCTTAAAACTCCCAGCGAAGTTGTATCAGTTTTTCAACTTCAGCACTGTCAGAACTCAAGACACCAGGGCTTAGAACATGCAAATATCCTCTCTGAAAATGTATCTTTCAAACTTTTCTGGAATGCACAAGCGCTCCCTGTCCATCTCCAGTTTTCCTTTGCCAAACATACAGATCCACAAGCACACATTGAAATTCTGATCTCTTTTGGTTACATATTCTCTTTGCTGTGAGCCACTCTGCTGACTCACTCACTTTCTTTTGAATACGCCGCTGCTATGCTGTGTGTGTTTGGGAGCTCATCTGCCTATATGCACTTTTAACAGCTAGCCTAACTCAATTTTAGTATGCTCTACCTTGCAACTTTAACGTCAAACAAAATAACGCAACTTATAAAGGTCCAGCAGTAGGGTTGTCAAAAGTAGCGAAAATCAGACGCTAATAGATGCCGAAGCTAGTATCAAAACTAGACATTTGAACAAGTGTCGACACTAAAAAGTATTACTCAAACAGGACAACCAGTCTTATACTAGCTTTATCAAAACTAGACAAACTAACACATGCTAATTATTATTTTGTGTGGAAAACTATGTTCCATTGTCTAAAAATAGAGCCTTTTTATTATCATTGTGGTATCGAAATCGGTATTGTGCCAATCCCTTAGTATCGAAATAATTTGAAATTTTAGTATCGTGACAACACTAGTAGTCTGCATTATTTAGGCTTCTTAACTACTTTTGGACATGCGTATTTCATAGGGCTGCAAGATTAATTGTAATCATATCACAACTTCAAATTGATATTAAACCACTGAAATGAAACTATTTTTAAGTAACCTTATTTCCTCTGCAAACAACATATAGCCTATAAAATGTACTGACCTTGTAGTTTAGACCTCTTACATTTGTTGATCTATGATCTATGTCATAATGTTGTTACCTCCTCAGAAACATACACTCTGTTCCACCTTGTGATGTCATGTGGAATACAGGAACTCAGAAACATACACTCTGTTCCACCTTGTGATGTCATGTGGTAATACAGGAAGTGCTCCTTTGTGTTTTTAAACTTCATACACCTTCACTAGAATCATTTGGATAATTACAGCCCTGGAGTTGCCAGTCTCTGCTGAACTAAAAGTAAAGGTAGCTGTTAACTTGAAACAGACATCACAAGGTGGAACAGAGCATTTTGAGCTTTGGAGATGTAGATGGACAAATAATAAAGGGTTACTCAAACATGTGCGAATGAAACAAAACACAACTCCAGGTATGTTTCTGAGGAGGTAACAACATTATGACATGGCTTAAACCTCGCAGGAGTCAGATTAGTGAAATATAGGACATTTTAAATAAGGCTAAAAAGTATAGCTGCTAGCTTCAGAGTTAAGATGCATCATGCTAGGTGATTCTGACAATTAAATTCTGTGCAAGTCCAGCAAGAAGGTTCAGATATCTCCAGTCGTCTGCTCCTTTTTCCATCAGAAGTTGCCACAGTGAACCTCATGACCAGCGGCCTTAGGACCTGAACTAGCAAACATTCAGTTCCACGACAAATACTTCAACTACTGCATCACTTCTCCCTATATCTAAGAGTATGTTTCAAAACTGTTTCTTATCCGTAATTAATAACAGAGTAATTTGAATATGAAAGTAGCAGAAGTGAAAAACCAATTAGACGGGTCAGAGGCTCGCGGCCGTGACTTAGCCGTCGGCCTTTGGTATTTAGGAACTCTCTCAAAAACCAAAGCATCTCAAATACACACGTTTTTGTCAAAGTTTGAACACTTTAGTTATCTTTCTGCCTCTGTATACGTGTCTCCATTAAGTTGTCAAATGAGTCGTCAGCAAATGGTTGAAAAAGAAAATGCTAATTGGATTTCACTCAGCTTGGTTGAGTTGTAAATGAAATGACAAGAAATAAGCCAAGAACATGATTGAGCAATATTTTACTGAGAACAAAAACAGGCCTGTGTGTTCCAGCTGGCTTTTGTTCAGTAGAAAACAAAACTGATTAATGACAGTGTTGCTTTGTGCGCGGCTGTTGTGTCGCTGGGCAAGACACTTCAGCCACGTCGACTAAACGTAACCAGTTGCACAATTTCTTAGCTTTACAGAGGAAACTAAAGCGATTTGTTTCTGAAAGGGAATACCTCGCTGTAATTGGTGAAATCCACGTGTCACTCACCCAGAACCCACCTCGTGATGTCATGTGATAATACAGGAAGTGCTCCACTGTGTTTTTAAACTCCATACACCTTCACTAGAATCATTTGGACGATTTCAGCCCTGGAATTGCCAATCTCTACTGAACTAAAGGTAAAAGGAGCTGTTAACTTCCTAAAACTACCTCTTCATGACATCACAAGGTGGAACAGAGCATTTTGAGCTTTGGAGATGTAGACAAACAATTAAGAGTTAGTCAAACACGTGTGAATGAAACAAAACAAAACTCCAGGTATGTTTTTGAGGAGGTAACAACGTTATAACATGACTTAAAGTTCACATTAGTCAATTTTGCGTAATATAAGACCTTTAAGGTACACTTTATTGTCCCTGTATGGACATTTGTCGTCTGCATTTGACCCACCCTTCAAAGCTGCAGGGAAATCCCTGGGGACCCATCTCTAGATCTTGGACTAAGCTTGATGAGGAATACCGTAGCTGGGGAATTTGAGCTATTGTGCATGTTTTGGGTTGATGACAGGAGGAGACAGATGCAAACTTTGCATAGAAAGGCCTGGATTGAATTGGTGATGGTAAAGGGGGTTATTGAAATTAACAGCAAAACAAGCTTCACCTCAGGGACATACAGTAAGTGCATTCTGATGTTTATGTTGATATTGTTATATAATCAAGCCTGTGCGCCCATAGATTATTAAACATGCTTCAGTAATGAGACCGCTAATCCCCCTGAAATGTGAACTCCTGAATCTTAAAATTTCAATGTTAGCATTATTAAATATTCTAACTTTTCCACCTTGTCATGTTTAATCTTTGTGGTATAGCAGGTGGAGCAGGCTGTGGGTTGCCAGATAAGAGCCATCTCGAGCACAAAGACGGCGCCGCGGTGTAGCAGTGAGTTGCTGAGATAGCACTGGCCTTTCTTCTGATCCCTCCAGCTGTGTCAGATTTAGCCGGCAAATGTGCCAAGCTCATCAAGGTGCCCGACTTTGGCCTTTTCAATAATTCATACCCAAATTTGCAGGGAGGAGCCGAGGTTTTGTTTCAACGC
>KN483199.1:108126-120693 GCA_000787095.1 Periophthalmodon schlosseri | reverse complement strand
ATTGGAACGACACACAGTCCCATCGGTCAGGGCTAAATGTCATTAGAGGGGAAGTAGAATACCACTGTAAGGAGAGACTATAGTAGACTAGACTAAAGTAGAGGCTGAATTCTTCTCTCTGTTCCACCTTGTGATGTCATGAGGGGATACAGGAAGTGCTCCACTGTGTTTTTAAACTCCATACACCTTCACCACTAGAATCATTTGGATAATTTCACCCCTGGAATGCCAATCTCCACTGATGTTTTTAAACTCCATACACCTTCACCACTAGAATCATTTGGATAATTTCACCCCTGGAATTGCCAATCTCCACTGAACTAAAGGTAAAAGGTAGCTGTTAACTTGAAAACTACCACTACATGACATCACAAGGTGGAACAGAGCGTTTTGAGCTTTGGAGATGTAGACAGACTAATAAACCAGGATTACTCAAACATGTGTGAATGAAACAAAACACAACTCTAGGTATGTTTTTGAGAAGGTCACAACATTTCAACATGACCAAAAGCTCACAATAATCAATTTTGTGTAATATAGGACCTTTAACGTTCTTTTAATTATCTACATTTTTAGTTCCATTCTCACCATTCCTACCACATTCTTACATTTTCACTTTCATCTGATTGGCAATTTTCAAATGTTCTTCCCAATTAACAGTCTGTTGTGTTCTTTTCATCTTTTCTTCCTTCCTTCGTCTTATTTATTTTAATAGATTCTTTTTTCAGACCAAGGTTTAGTTTGTTTTCATTCTTCGTATCCTCTCCTTCAGTAATGCGAGGCGTGCTCCTTTCACCATTTTCTCCTCATTTTGGGTTGGGATGGGATTCTTTGGGTCCAGGCTGGATGGTATAATCCCCTCGTCCCGGCAACGCAGACAGGAAACGTGCCCTTTTCGATAATATTCCTCGACACGTTGTTGTTCATGACTTGCGCGTAATGGTCCAGTGAGGTTGTTTGCGGAAACGTTCCCCTTTTTGATTCCAGTTGTTCTAATCTCTTAAAATGAATGAACGCAAGACCAGATGAACCCCACTGGACCAGCACCCTTCCTCCTTCTTGTCAAAGGCTAAGGATACCCAAAACTGGTACATTTTTGAAAATAAAAGACACCATGCCTACGTTATTGCTTCATCCTGTATTCTCATGTTTGATTTTCCATCTTTTCACCCACAAAAACATCCAAACTCCCAACTGTTCTAATGAAGCCGAGTTAGCTTTGCCCTGCCTCTCTCTCTCACTCATGTAGTAGCCTGGGTTATTCTCTGGGAGCTAATTAAAGACTGTACAAATGCGCTCATAGTCACACGTGCTTACCATGCACAACTGTACACATGTGCAGGAGGGCTGGCTCGGGCCACAGAGAGCTTTAATTACCAATTCTAATTTGTGTTTCGGTTTACATTATTTATGAAGAAGCGCTTTGGAGTCACACTGACCTTCTTCTAATGATGCCATGTGGGCTAGCATTGTGCCGGCAGATGTGGGGAGCACACTACAATCCCTTTGGTGAGCTCAATATTTTCCCCAATTTTTAAACTCCTTTTGGTCCAATTTGGTCCTAGTTACAACTTTTGTAACTGCCTGCAGTACACATAAACCCCCTTAATATCCAAGCAAAGTTAAAGGTCCTATATTGCGCAAAATAGGCTCTTGTGAGCTTTAAGCCATGTTATAATGTTTCCACCTCATCAAAAACATACCTGGAGTTGTGTTTTGTTTCATTCACACGTTTTAATAATCCTGCAGTCTACATTACCAAAGCTAAAAATGCTCTGTTCCACCTTGTGATGTCATGAAGTGGTAATTATCAAGTTAATAGATATGTTTTACCTTAGTTCAGTAGAGACTGGCTAGTCCAGGGCTGAAATCACCCGAATGATTCTGGTGAAGGTGTATGGAGTTTTAAAAACACAGTGGAGCACTTCCTGTATTACCATATGACATCACAAGGTGGAATACAGTGTTTTCTGCTTGAGAGAAGAAGTCAGCCCAAATATGGGGATTTGTGTGTTAAACATGTGAATGAAACAAAACACAACTCAGGTATGTTTGTGATGAGGAAACAGCTTTATAACATAGACCAGAAAATAGTGTAATATGGGCCCTTTAAATGAGCACCTTTTAACTTTTTGGTGGAGGCTCCGCAACCATCTTGTCTCCATGGAGACGAACGGGTGTCGGCACCAGGCTAAGTTACAGGTCAGATCTGTGGAGAGGCAAGCGCGCTAACAATTACAATACATGTTTTTCAGTGTATTTTTGAGGATTATAACTCTCAGTGAATTAAATGGTAGATGGATGTGTTTAATGCCATACTGAAGAGCATTCCAGGCAATGCAATAACATCTCCATGGAGACTGGCAGATAGCACACTGTCCACCAGAAAATTTACATAATGCAATGTTAAGCTAGCACTTTAACCAGTGCTGGAGTGGTTGACAGTGAATCGGCATTATCCCCATGCAAACTAAAGGGGGGTTACTTGAGGTATTTGTAGTCAAGTGTATTATCTACAAAGGATAGAGGTTGTCACATCTCCAATATAGAGAAGCACAAAGGCCAATCTACTGCTGCAAATGGTGGCAGTGGCTCAAATTGATTTTAGCTGTCTAAAACGGCCTGTCGGGAGCTGTTATAGTGCACCATTTATAGCTATCAAAACCAATTTGAGGAAAAACCAGCAACTCACAGTACATCAGGGATACAGGGCTAAATAACTGACATCGCAAACTGGACCAGAGCTGAAAAAAGAGGGTTTCTTGACACACGTAAGTTATGCTATAGAACTGATTCAATAAAATGAATATCAAATTTAAATGTTTTATAGTTCCAATGCTAAAGTAGACCAGCTTATTACTACAAAAATACATTGTTTTTCTGTGAACAGAGGCGACTTTCCAACGATCTAACTTGGCCTTGCTGCCATAGATACAGCTATTGCCGTACTCTGGAACATTCCAGGCAAAGCAATAACATCTCCATGGAGAAAAGTAGGTGGCTGCACAACCCTTCACCAGAAAAGTTCCATATTGCACTTTTAGAAAAATGGCTTTCAAATGGCTATGCAACTGATCACTATAGATGGACTGAAGCAGTGCTCTCACAATACTAAAATTTCACATTTGGTCACATTTTAATATAGCGCTTTTCCACCTCCAAGGCACTCAAAGCGTCAAGGAACCACTCACCCATTCGCAGACACGGGGGTGAGGTGGGTTAAGTGTCATGCTCAAAGATACAACGACAGCATTCATCTGTGGGAGCTGGAATTGCACGCCAACCTGTGGGTAGTGGGTCTGGCCGCTCTACCAATGATGTTTATGTCGAGAGCGGGATTTGAACCGCCAACTTCTACCAACTGAGCTACTGTCGCTCAGCTCAAACTCTACTTTATTTCGATACTACGAAAAAGGCTTGATACTCAATACTAATATCTATACCACAATGATAATTTTTTAGATAATAGAATGTTATTTTCAACACAACATAATAGTACTTTCTTTGTTATTAAACGGCCTTATCCTGATTCTCATCATTCTTAAACTGTTCAGAAAATGCCCAATTTCATCCTCCTTATGTGAACTATACTTGCTAAAACTATCTTGAAACTAATTTGAATTTGATCTATTAGTATCTGATTTTCAACACTTTTGACAACCCGAGACTGAAGTTAGCTTGCACTGTGAGACATTTTGTTCTTCCCCTGTTTTTTTGTTAGTTCTATTTGCTACAGTGTTGTATCAGGGAGAAAAACAATGGCGGAGATGACGGGCTGTCAGATAGGCCAGAACATGCCAGTGGTGGTGGGAGTACAGGAATAATTCAGATTGTTCACAGACAAGTACAAGTGTCAGAACCCACTTGTTTATGTAGGCGTCCTCTGCTGTTGTATTCCCACTGCAGGCTTTGGCCCCAGTGTACAGCACAGGCAGTGTCAAAGGAGAAAACCATTACTAACCTGCATGAACCCAAATCACTCTTTTCGACAACTGTTTGACACGAGCCATACACTGCAGATTTGACTGTTCAAATATAACCAAAGATAGAGGTTAGATTTGCATTGAGATGTTTTATTCTTTCACAGTTACTTGATACAGGGGCCAAACTGATGTCAGGCGGGTTGGACCCATCCTGCCTCGGCTTGGAGAATCTATATTGACAAAAATGTTGAATTTCGACAGTATTTTTGTGATCCGATTTCTGCTAAAATGTGACTTTAAATATTTGAGATTTAAGTAAACACTCACGAATGGACTGTAGAATTACCCACACACCAGCATTTTTATTTTTGATTTGTGTTCCATTTGTATTTTTAATAATAATGATGCATCGGATTTATACAGCACCTTTCAAGACACCCAAAGCGCTTTACATTGCATTATTTATTCACTCCAGACTTGGTGGTGGTAAGGTACTATTCCGACGAAAGCGAGGCTGCCAATCTGCTCCATCTTCCCCTCTGACCACCACCAACGCCAACACTCGCACACACCGCATTCATTCCAGGCGATGTGGGTGAAGTGTCTTGCCTAAGGTCACAACAGCAGTTTTATCACTGGCAACCCGCTGTGCCGCCCGATTTTCCCAGCGGTCTCCCATCCGAGTACTAACCAGCCCCGTCATTGCTTACGTTTTGAGATCTGATGAGATTAGATTAGGAGTTTTAATCCTACCCTGCATGCTTAAAGTTCTAACACTTCTAACACTTCTCCTCAGCTGTAGATGGTTATGCTGCGTCTAAACAGGACGGGACCCAGCTAAACTCCAGCCACTATTTGTTATTTTGAAAACTTCTGAATATATCCAAAATTATAGCCGGAACAAACCCTTTAATTTTCTAAGATGTACTTTGTGTTTTCACCTTTGCGCTGGGCTCCAAATACCTGCCGCCCCCAATTAGCTTCCTCAAATGAAAGGGTGAACCTCTCCATGGATAAGTGATTCAGACCTTACATTTCTTTTAAGCATAAACTTTGACTGTGAAGTATTACCGGTATATATTTATATGTAATTATCCGCATTATTCAAGCGGTGTTCGGAGCAAACTCTTAAGTGGTGTCAGTAGATGTGGATAAATGACCCTGGCTCTTCGTTTTGCCTGTAAGTGTCTTATAAACAGACTCTGCGCAGTTCATTGGGCAGCTGTAATTATAATGAGCTTCTCCATAGTGCTGAAATGTACCCAGCCTGGACTACTTTTAATGCAGCTGTTTTCGTCCCAGGTTAAGGTAGATTGTGGAGAAAGCGTCGTATCCAACTATAAGAAAATGCATGTTGTTTGTTTTTAAAAACGATATGAGCAAACAACATTGGCCTTGTAATCTCGTTCCTCACATGTTGCTTCAGGTAATAATATAATACAGAATTGAGACGTTAAAGGGCCTATGTTACACTATTAGACTCTTGTGAACTTTAAGCCATGTTATAATGTTGTTATCTCATCAAAATTATACCTGGAGTTGTGTTTTGTTTCATTCACATACGTTTGAGTAACCCTGCATTATTAGTCTATCAACACCCCCAAAGCTCAAAATGCTCTGTTCCACCTTGTGATGTCATGAAGCGGTAGTTTTCTAGTTGACGGCTACCTTTTACCTTTTGTTTAGTAGAGATTGGCAATTCCAGGGCTGAAATCATCCAAATGATTCAAGTGAAATTGTGTAGGGTTTAAAAACACAGTTGAGCACTTCCTGTATTACCAAATGACATCACAAGGTGGAACAGAGTGTCTTCTGTTTGAGAGAAAAACTCAGCCTGAATACGCAAACGTGTGGATGAAACAAAACATAACTCCAGGTATGTTTGTGAAGAGGAAACAACATTATCACAGAGATCAGAAAATAGTGTAATATAGGCAAATTGGCAAAGCTGGCACTTCAGTTCAGTGCTTCAGGTTGGTGGTTTGTTTCCAGCGGATACAAGATTACATTTTTTGTCATTTTTATGCACAAAAACAAAAAACAAGCTACCATTTTGCAGAACCCCTCACAACAAGTTTAAAATGTTCAATCAGTATATCAATAAATAAACAGTACACATAGAAAAGTGCTTACTTCCTAATTTGGAGCATAAAAGTGCCAGTTCTCGTGTTCCGTTTTAACATTCTGCTCACAGATGGAAAAATCGGTTTGGGGCGACTGGTTCTGGAGGCTGTATGCTTCTATATCTCCTGCCTGAGGGCGAGAGAGAGAGCAGGCGGTGAGATGGATGGAAAGGGTCTGCTGGCTGCATTCTGTCTTTGTGTCCTTGGGCAAGACACGTATTCATATCTGCGTACACAGGAGTTGCTATGAATGTGCATGGTTCCTTGATGTTAAGCGCCTTTTGGAGGTAGACAAGCGCTATACCAATCTGAACATCTGTCTGTGGTCTAAAAGGACTTGGCGTTTATCCTGTTGTAAAAATACGTGAAGCAGCGAAGCTCAACTATCTCTATTCATTCCCATGGCAGGTCGAAACCTTCTGAAAAATATGTTACGTTTTGATCCATACGGCACAATTTCGCTTTCATTCCCATCCCTAAAATCTAATATTTCGTTGGCTCTGAGATTTCTTCACGTCTGTCAGTATGCTCCCTTCTCTGCTGCGTCTCCTTAATTTTGCTTGCATAACCTGGCACCCCCCGATAAGCCACCCAGCCTTCCAGAGCCTCAGACAACACCATTGGAGGAGAGCTGGGAAGGAGGAGGAGCAAGGACAAGGCAGGGTCTGGTATATTTAAAATTCCCTATTGCCCTGTTGGCACTTTCACCCCGTGTAGCAGTTTTTACCCATCAGCCATTGAGTGGGAATCCAACAATCCTCTTAGTCACAGAGAGGATGGGTTGGGCCTCGGAGGGACGCAGTTACCCTCAAACACGTACACAACACAGCACTTTGGAGTTGGTCTCTGTTAGCAGCCGTTTTAAATTTGGTTAATTCTATCTATAGGCATGATTTAGGCCGCGCCGCTAATATACTTTTCAAAGCAAGATGTCTGAAGGATTCAAAAGTGAGCGTCAGTTACAAACATACATAAATAGTTGTAATGCTTAAAGAAATTGAAGTTTATTCGTGTTAAGGTAAAAGCACCGTGTCCAGTTTTGTGTACAGCCCCTTGGCACAACATTTGAAGATTTTTTAAAATGTTAAAATGGACCAACTTTACAACATATTGAAATCAGTGAAATGTTAAAGGGCCCATATTATGCAGTTTTCTGATCTATCTTATAATGTTGTTTCCTCATCACAAACAGACCTGGAGTTGTGTTTTGTTTCATTCACACATGTTTAACACACAAACCCTGCATTCTTTTCTCAAACAGAAAACACCCTGTTCCACCTTGTATGTCATGGGTCTCAAACAGAAAACACCCTGTTCCACCTTGTGATGTCATGGGATAATACAGGAAGTGCTCCACTCCACTCCATACACATTCACTAGAATCATTTGGATGATTTCAGCCCTGGAATTGCAAATCTCTACTGAACTAAAGGTAAAAAGTGGCTGTTAACTTGAAAACTACCACTTCATGACATCACAAGGTGGAACAGAGCATTTTGAGCTCTGCAGATGTAGACAGACTAATAATAAAGGGTCACTCAAACATGTGTGAATGAAAGAAAACACAACTCCAGGTATGTTTTTGAGGAGGAAACAATGTTATAACATGGCTTAAAGCTCACAAGAGTCAGTTTTGCGTAACATAGGTCCTATTGAGGCATGTATATAAAAAAATAATAATTTCCAAATTATACAAAGCAACCATGAGGTAAATATGTATAAAGGTGCAGTATGCAACATTTCTGTTGGGGGGTGCTCGGCTCTGTGGAGATACTTAATATTGCTTTGCCTTGAATGTTCCACAGTTTGGCATTAAACATACCTATCTTGCATATCTATCTTACAGTTGCAGATGTGTTTATCAAAAAGTAAAACATTCTGTGAAACATTCTAGGCAAAGGAATAGCAGCTTTATAGGGAATAGCTGGTGGCAGACCTTCCGCTAGAAAAGTTACACAGCGCACCTTTAATTAAATGCCTGATTTCAAACAGTAAATATATGGCTGCATGCAACACTGTTATAACATGGTTTCATCCAATACAAAAAAAACTCTCTCACCTGCAACTGCGTATTACCAAAGGCACTTTTGAAGCTTAAAAAGTTGGATAGCACCAAACCAGAAATAAATGGAGCCTCACAATTTTCAACACGGCACTTAGAGAGGCCATCCATTTTGCAGACAGCTGAAACATGCTAGTTCGACTTTGAAACGCACTTTTGCAAGACCTCTCTGAAGTTTACAAATGACGAGCTCCCATCAACGCATCTGACCTCACCAGTTTGCTACAGAAATATACTGGGGCCACGAGGATAAACGGTGGTAACTAGATGCTATAAGAGCAAAAGTAGGTAGTTTATGTGTCTCGGGTTAAAAACAAAAAATAAAATTGATATGGGTGAAGCAGTCAGGGCAAAAGGGGGAGAGAGGGAAGGGGTTGAAAACGAGTATAAGACCTGGTTTTGTTTTGATTTGGTTGTGAAATAGTGGAGCTGGGCTGCGCAGTCTGGGTGGCACCTGCACATCTTTTCCTCACTTCACTGTTGGCGTTTCACACTTGAAGGAGAGAATACAAACCAACCTTTCATTTAAGATTCTTTCTCACAGTTCGAAAGAGAAAGAGGAGGGATTCAGCTGCATATACAGGTGTCGGTAATGCTCCTTTGCAGTGTTTTAGTTTATTTCACGAATGCATGTTTGCTATGAAAAAATAAAAATATACTGGAGCTGTTTTAAATAATTTCTGTTTTTAGATATAGGCAGAATGCTAACACAATGAACTTTTTACAACTTTAAATGTGGATTATGTAACTTTTTCTGGTAGAGGGTGTGTGACCTATTTCTCTCCACGGTCTTCCTGAAATGTTCCACAGTATGGCATTAAACCTATCTATCTCAGTGGAGACAAGCACTAGGCGAAGTTACAGGTTAAATCTGTGAAGCATGTTTTTCAACGTATTTTTTATGTAGCAATACAAAAAAAAACTGTATTTGAATAAATGTAAGATAGATGTATTAACTGCCAGGCAATGTAATAAGATCTTCATTGAGATAAGCGGGTGACGGTCCCCCACCATAAAAGTTACAGAGTGGAGCTTTAAGAACAGAAAAGTAATACTGTTTTCAATTGAGACTTAAAGGGCCCATATTATTTTCTGATCTATGTTATAATGTTGTTTCCTCATCACAAACAGACCTGGAGTTGTGTTTTTTTTTTCATTCACACATGTTTAACACACAAACCCTGCATATTTAGTGAGTTCTTCTCTCAAATTAAAACACTCCTGTTAAAACACTACTGTTCCACCTTGTGATGTCATATTGTAATACAATCCAACTAATACAACTTCACTAGAATCACTTGGATAATTTCAGCCCTGGAATTGCCCATCTCTACAAAACAAAAGGCAAAAGGTAGCTGTTAACTTGAAAACTACCACTTCATGACATCACAAGGTGGAACAGAGCATTTTGAGCTTTGGAGATGTAGACAAATTAATAATAAAGATTAACTCAAACGTAGGCATGTTTTTGATGAGGTAACAACATTATAACATGGCTTAAAGCTCACAAGACTCAATTTTGCGTAATATAGGAACCTTTTATAGGAGATATTTGAGGTCTTGCACTATATTATATATATTTCCTTTTATCTGCATGGATTGGGAAACTACTGTTACTGTTACTGGCACTGATGCATTTGCAAAGACAATATAAAAAGTCAACAAAAGAGGCTTGGAACTAGACCTGTCACGACAACACATTTTGAAGTACGATATATAGCTACAGAGAAATATTGCGATAATATTGAAACTATTTATGCCACTGACACAAAGCAGGATCATCCCAGTAAACCTATTTTTAAATATATAGAATCATTTAAAAAACTGAGTTGCAACAGATAAATGGCAAAAGGAACCAATAATAAGACATAGAAGTTATTTATTCTACCCTCTACAGCTCAAATCTTACCTTATTTCATCAAAAATTGCAAAGAAAAAGTACACACGGTAAATACTGAGCTCCAAAATATTGTTCCAGCTTCCATATATTGAACGACAAGTTGATGTATGGTCACGGTCACATTTTTATGTAGTGCTTTTCCACCGTACACAGGCAGTGGGGGGGCGAGGTGGGTTAAGTGTCTTGCCCGAGGACACAACGACAGCATTTGTCTGTGGGACCGGAAATCGCACCGCCAACGTGTGGGTCAGTGGATCTGAAAGCTCTACCAATGTCAAGAGTGGGATTCAAACTGCCAGCCTTCAGATTAGTGGATAAACGCTCTACCAACTGGGCTACAATCGCCACATATACAGTATATATAGTAGAATAGTAGTAGTAGTAGTAATAGATATAGTCATTATGGTGACAGACCTACTTGGAACGACCCGATACTGGCCCTGTATAGTATCAGAAAGCACTTGAATGAACGCTGTATGTTGGATGTGTGAGATGTGTCGACCCAGTCCTAATCACTATTGCAGATATTTATGATCTCCTTGATATTTTTTTTTACTTATTTTGATACTCAAACAAAAAAACATGTTAGCGCCGAAACATTGTAGTGTCAAGTTCTCTCCATTATGTAAAAAATATGGCATCTCGTTTGTCACGCTCTTAACTTTTTACTTACCTTAAGCCTTTAGTTCTATACAATCGTTAAAATATAGTTTGACAAGGTTTATTAGAATATATTTCAACATTGGCTTATATAACTGAACTCTGGTGACATAATTATAGCCACATTATGCAGTTCAATGGAAGTGGTTATAATATGTCACTGTATGGCACTACACTGTGTAATTATGTTTTAAATCTGTGTAAAACATTGGCCCCATGTTTGGGCTCATGAAAGCTTTTAGTTCAGGTTATATTAAGCTTTTGTTTTGTATTTGAATTGGAAAAGTAGTGGATAGCAAAGCATCTCCAGAGCCACGTGTTGTCATAGACTGTATGAAGAAGTGGACTAAGTGAGTGTGACATCACCCACAGCGTTCGGCTCCAGTCAAATGAAGCTCATCGAGGCTAGAGCAGTTACAGGGGCGAATTTGGAGCCAAGTATCATAGCAACCAGAGAGCCAATCCAGAGTGAGGCTGGTTTAGAACGGAGCGGGCGCTTAGAAACACTGTCAACTTGTTGCCAACGCTAGCGGGAGCGACCTCGGGGAAAGAAGGCGCTTGATTTGTCTGTTATTAATGTTCATATCTTGATTTACAGACACAATAGCAAAAAAAAAAAAAAAAAAATACCAGGATCATGTAGAGCGGGTTAATACCAACATTTTAAAACCACAATGATGAGGCTCACTCCAGCAGTTACAGAGAGAGGGGCGACAGTTTTCAATGTAAAGTGAATTTGCCCCAGAGTCTATGGAGCCGGAAGCTCGCCCATGCTCACTTCCTATTTGGAACGTGGTGGCTAGCAGGTTAGCGGTGGTATTGGATCGGTGATTTGGAATTGAGTATTTGCTGATACTGACACCTGAAAAATGTGCGGTATCTGAGCTTTTGCCGATACCAGTATTAGTATCGGAACAACTCTAGTAAATACTTAATACCCCATCTCCTAACCTTAACCCCATAATTAAATTCTCGCTAATCCTGAACAAATAAAGCGTAATCCTCATTTTTTATATTTTTTTATCAAAATCCCCAAATTCAACATTGTCAAACCTGTAGTGGCATAAATCGCATGTATCTTACTCCCAGGCGAGCCACTTGTCCAACTGACTGTACAAGTGGTTGATGGATCGTCTCATTGCCGTAATTAATACCCTTGACGTTGCAATGCATTACGGGACTATGAATACACGACTTGCTAATCTTACTCCATTGTTAGAAGTGTTTTTTTTTTTCCCTCCCGGTTCAATTTGCAGCTCAGTGTCGCTCCTCCACCTGTGAACTCGCGCGGGCTAATGTGAGAGCGGATTGGGAGGCCGGCCCCCAGCTCGGAGTAGCCTCATTATGGTCAGAGCAGTGGACCTGTCAGCCTGCTTCGTCTATTATTCAAACTACAGGTATTTTACCATTAGACCAGGGCTTAGAGCATTCTAGTATTCACTCAAGAGAGACCTGGGTGAATTGGGGAATCGTTTCAAGTATTTTAAGGCTTGTATAATATGTATATGTGTGTGTGTGTGTGTCTTTGGAAGCTTCTGATAGGTTTATTGACAACATTTGAGTTAATTAGAGACACATCTGTGGATATATTTGAAGGCACACCTGAAACGCGCTGCTTCTTTGTGTAACATCATGGCAAAGTCAAAAGAAATCAGCCAAGATATCACAAAGAGAATTGTGGATTGTGGACTTGCTTAAGTCTGGTTCATCCTTGGGTGCAATTTCCAGATGTCTGAAGGTACCATGTTCATCTGTTCAAACAATTATATGCAAGTATAAAAACCATGGAAATGTCCAACCATCATACTGCATTATGGGAAATACTGAAGCAACATCTTAAGACATCAGCCGGGAAGTTAAAGCTTGGGCGCAAATGGGTTTTCCAAATGGACCATGACC
>KN483199.1:89026-107864 GCA_000787095.1 Periophthalmodon schlosseri | reverse complement strand
ATCCAAAACATTTGACCCAAGTCCTACAGTTTAAAGGCAGTGGTACCAAATACTAATGAAATGTATGTAAACTTCTGACTTTGAAGAAAAGAATGAAAAATTGTCTAAAAGAATCCTTCTAAAATCCTTCCTTCAAATAGAAATCATTTTGGTAATCCTAATTGACCTAAAATAGGAAAAGTTTAGTCTGATTTCGTGTCAGACAGTGAGAAAAAAAGCTTATGTGTCTTTTGGAGTGTCTGTCCACTGATCCCAAGGATGGCTGTTCAGATCCCTCTTGACATAAACATCATTGGTTGCTGATATTCCAGCTCCCACAGATGAATGCTGTTTCATTGTGTCCTTGGGCAAGACACCACCACCTCGCCCCCAGTGTCTACGTACACTGGTGTATGAATGTATGTGTGAATGGGTGAGCGGTTCCTTGATGTAAAGCGCTTTGAGTGCCTTGAAGGGTGAAAAGTGCTATATAAAAATATGACCATTTACTAAATGCATTGTCAAATCCTAGAGATATAGTTTTTAGAGTTTTTGCTAATTCCATGCCCCATTTAGCTGACTAATCAATGCATATGCCAACCAAGCCCTAATGGCACTGCAAAATGAACCTAAAAATGTAGTTAAAATCCAGATTTTATGGAGGAGAAAACTTTGATTTTACAGTGGAAAATGATGCCTACATTCATTGCTTTGTACATTAGATTGACACCATTAAGCCCAGAAATCACCCAGTGCAGAATTCCAACAAATAATTTAAAACACCAGAGACCCAAGCTGTTACGAGCAAATTAAATTTTTAAACAGCTGAGGATTGGTGGGAAAATTGATGTGAATTCTGGTTTGCAAATTAACTTCTTAATATTCAGGTCGCATCCCAAAATGTGGCACTGATTGGATTTGAAGATCAGTCTGAAAGCAGGATAACGTTGCTATTGCTAAGTGAACAAACCATTCAAAAGCCAGGTTTATGCAGTGCTAGCATTGTTAGCGCTGTTTTATAAATCTGGAGCGGCTCCCATTGAAGTCATTTATAAAGAAGAACTAGGACCCTAATATGATAATTTTCACTACAATGACTTTTACTCAATAGATTCCCCGGTTGCTGGTTGAATGCCATTTGAATACCATATTACATATATTTAGTCTGTTGTAGCTTTATTATCAAATTGGTCAAGTTTTCCTGTTAAGAATGAGTAGGTTTTGGGGGTCTATCATTTGATTAAAGAAGGTTTTTAAAAAGTATGACGTTGTCTTAGTAATAAAAATATATTTCTTTGAACAAAAATGACTTCTGTAGTGTTAATATAAATGGTAAAATGGTCATGGTCGCATTTTTATACAGCGCTTTTCCACCTTCAAGGAACTCAAAGCGCTTTACACCAAGGAACCACTCACCCATTCACACACACATTCATACACCACTGTACGCAGACACTGAGGGTGAGGTGGGTTAAGGACACAACAACAGTATTCATCTGTGGGAGCGGGACTTGAACCGCCAACCTTCAGATCAGTGTACACTCTACCGCTACTGTGGCCCATATAAAATCATATGAGGTTGAAAATGGAATGGTCCACAGTTAATTTGCCTTGAGCACAGTGTTTGAGTGACTGCAGGCCAAAGTCAACTCTGCGGGTAATAATAACTCTACCTTTTTATTATCAGCTCCAAATGCAAAGGCCAGAAGAGAGAGAGGTGTCTACAGAGGGCTGTGAAAAGAGTTCTACTTTGATTCAATTATCGCAATATTCAAATGATCTATATGATATCCTAATGAAATTCAGAATTTAACACTTTCTGGTGCGGTGTTAATTACATTTTGTAGTTTACATAAGGGAAAAGGAAGAATGGCTGGTTAGTGTTTTGTATTGTTTTTAATGAGCTCTAGTTTAACTGTGTCAAGTTTAAAGGACCCATATTACGCTTTTTTCTAATCTATGTTCTAATGTTGTTTCCTCAACGCAAACACACCTGGAGTCATGTTTTGTTTATTCACACATAATGTTGTTTCCTCAACGCAAACACACCTGGAGTCATGTTTTGTTTCATTCACACATGGTTAACACACAAACCCTGCACATTTACGCTGAGTTTTTCTCTCAAACTGAAAGCACTGTATTCCACCTTGTGATGTCATGCGGTAAAACAGAAAGTGCTCCACTTTGTTTTTAAACTCCATACACCTTCACTAGACTCATTTGGATGATTTTAATCCTGGAATTGCCGATCTCTACTGAACTAAAGGTAAAAGGTAGCTTTTACCTTTTTTCATGACATCACAAGGTGGAACAGAGCATTTTGAGCTTTGGAGATGTAGACAGACTAATAATAAAGGGTTACTCAAACATGTGTGAATGAAATTCAGATTTGAACTTTGCTCAAATCTGTTTCTTGGTCAGACTGGTATTTCACTAATTGGTGTATCTGAAATGTGGGGAGGTCAGGAGAGGTAAAGGCCGCTCAAATACTGGGATGCACATTTTTGTTCATATATATTCAAATAATCACTTACAACCCACTTAGCTCTGTCTCCATCTGTATAGCTGGATTTTTCTGTTGGCTTTTAATCATTGTTCAAAACTTTCTTCTTGACATTTCACATCAAAGTTTGAATAGATTGAGGGGGATAATACCAGCCCTCACCAAAGCCCGGTTTTCGATGAATCAGTGCTAATTGAAATGGATATTGTTCGGGGTTAGAAGTGTTCTGCCCTGCCCCACCAGCGGGAGGTCTTTAGAGGCTGGAGCTCACCACTCTCCCTGCTGCGTCTGCTCTCTCTTTGCATCTGGGTTATTATGGATGAAAAACTTGTAGAAAAACGCCTCATCTCGGGACGAATCAAATCAGCCGCTCTCATCCAGAGAATATCACACAAATAATAATTGTCAGTGAAATAGATGTAGACTTGCAGCTGGGTTGCTATGGGGATTCGTATTAAGCGTCTCTGTGTGCTCTTAATAATCAAAATTCAAAAGTTTCTTCATGGCAGCTGATTCATAAAAAATTGGCTTGCTTAGAGATTGTGGGATGTTTTGAACAGCTCTTAGTGACCAGTATGAATCCCACATTGTTACATTCCACCACTGGTTAAAACAAATACAAAGTAAAAGTAGTAAAGTACTGTACTTGAGGATAAATTTGAGATATCTGTACTTTACTTAAGTACATTTTACAGTGGATACTGTGGATAAGTATTTTTTATTATTGTTTGAGACCTGCTAAAAAGACTGACAGTTTATTTTTATCAACTTCATAAATTGAGCAAACAAAAATATACAAATAAAATGGCTGCTTTATTTGCCTGGCAAATCCTGTTATCTCTCTGTATTTTTTATACAGATTGATATCAGTCTGGTCCCATGTCCTTTGTTGTGTCTCAAGCCCGGTCAAACGTGATCGTCCAATCAGATCTGTTTATTTCAGTGACACATGTGAAACAAAGGAGCTCATTGGTCACCTCTGACTTACAAATAAAATCAAATTTCTCTCACGTCAGATTATCAGAGTTTAGTGCTTCGCTCATAGATTCTGGAGAAAACCACCTTGTTTTTAGCCCCCTGTGATATATTTTTCCTATATTTTTCCTTTATTTTTTATTTTTTTGATATAGACAATTCACATCAGTTTATTTTTTCAAGCTCAAAGTCACAACAGCAGTCACCTCACTGGGTTTAACAAGATCGTTGATTTAACCAACCAAAGTTAGAAAAGCAGACATCAGTCAATATAGTGATGTCCTTAACCCTTTTGCGTCGGATGCTATCGTGTGAGCGTCGCCAGAGTGCTTCCTTAGCATTGGGAGGATCGCAGCGACAGCTGCGCTCTGATTGGTCATCTTCGAGGGACAACGTAAGCGCATTACCGTAATGAGTAACATATTTAAAGAGCCCCATGCCTCTGCTTTGAGATGCCGTTTGAATTTTCATGATAGCACAATTGGTTGCGGAGTTACAGTAATGGAAAGTTCGCTACCGCGAATCTATCGGCGACGATAGCATCCGACGGGTTAAAGGGCCCATATTACTCTGTTTTCTGATCTGTTCTAATGTTTCCTCATCACAAACAGAACTGGAGTTGTGTTTTGTTTCATTCACACATGTTTAACACACAAACCCTGCATATTTAGGCTGATTTCTTCTCTCAAGCAGAAAACACTCTGTTCCAACTTGTGATATCATGTTGTAATACAGGAAGTGCTCCACTGTGTTTTTAAACTCAACATACCTTCACTAGAATCATTTGGATAATTTCAGCCTGGGAATTGCCAATCTCTACTGAACTAAAGGTAAAAGGAGCTGTTAACATGAAAACTACCACTACATGACATCACAAGGTAGAACGGAGCATTTTTTTTTTACTCAAAAAAAAAAGTGTGAATGAAACAAAACACAACTCCAGGTATGTTTTTGAGGAGGAAACAACATTATAACACGACTTCACAAGAGTCAATTTTGCGTAACATAGGACCTTTCATATAGAAGTTTTTAGTTTCCATTTGTAACTATAAAATCACCTGCTTCTGTTAAATGCCAGTTTTTAAACCCTACACTGATTTTTATCTACACCCAAATTGAGTCCATCTTTTTCCGCGGCACTTATCTGTAACTCTGCCTCTCAGACTGTGAAATGGAGAGCGCTAATTTCCCCCGCTCCCCTCTGTATGCTAATGAGCCGCTAATCTGCTCCTGAGTGACTGCCTTAACGAGGGCGGCGCGCTAGCTATACCGCTCCCGATCAGCTAACCATTATGGAAATCGTCCGGTTCGCCGCGTCCGGGGACCAGCCTCAAAAATGTACGGCGTATTTCCACTTTTAAAGCTTCCTCCTCACGCTCTCGTCTTCCTCTCTATAACAAGGGTCCTCTGAGGCTCTGAGCAGTAGATAAACAAACAGAGTAATGACTAGAGCGGGGAGAGGCAGACGCACTTTGAGCATGTGGATGTCGGTCAGGCTAAATGGGCCACACAGGACACGGCGTTGGATGGAGGAAGTGCGGAGCTGGACGGGAATCAAACCATCAACTTTGTATCAGTATTTATAATTGATTAGCATCGGCTCAGGTCTCAGGTGGCATTCTGTGTACTCCATAGTTCAAAGTTAGATAAGTGGTGAGCTGAGATTCAGTAAGGATGTTGATCGCAGATAAATAGTTGTAGTGGTGTTGGTTTTGGTTTTGCAGCAGATGGCTAAAGTCTAACAAACTGAGACATGTTGTTCTGGAATAACTTTGGGTGAATACGCAAGTAACATGCTATCACAAAAAGTTTACAAAAAAGTTTATTTACATTTACAAACTAGAAATGGTCAATGTATCGTCTATAAGAGTTTGTAAGATAATTTAGATTTGATCTTCTTACCCGAAGACTTTTACACTGTTGTGACCCGGGACACAAACCCATGACACAGATGAAGTAACGACCATAGACAGTAGATATAAATGGACATTGCTAACCTACTAGCTGCCGCGTTCCAAATAGCAAGTGGGCATGGGCGTGCTTACGGTTCCATTGACTCCAATTCACTTTCTATTGAAAAGCTGTCGCTGCTCCCTCCGTAGCTGCTGCTGCTGTCAGGCTCATCATTTTGGTCCTAAAATGTTCGTATTAACCCACTCTACATGATCCTGGTGTTTTTATTTCGCTATTGTGTCTGTAACTCAAGATATGAACTTTAATAAGAGACAAATCAGACGTCTTCTTTCCCTGAAGTCACTCCCGCTAGCAGCAGGTTTGATTGACAGTGTTGCTAAGCACCTGGTCCCTGCTAAACCAGTGGTGCTTGCAGGCATTACCTTCAACAGCCTTGCTCTGGATTGGCTCTTTGGTTGCTATGATACTCGCGGTTGGAATTCTAAATATGGAACTCGGCTCCAAATTCACCCCTGTAACTGCTCTAGCCTCGATGAGCTTCTTTTGGCTCGAGCTGAACGCTATTTGGCACTTCTTTATACAGTTTATGGTAACAACCTCCATATATTTGCAATGCCTTAAACCACTACACCACCGGCAAGACCAATTTTCTTTAGGTTATCCAAAATTAAAATATTAAGTATATCATAAAAATACCTCTATTGAGATTTATGTACTGCATAAATAAATAGTAAATAAAGACGCACTTTATAATATACCATGTGTATTTTGGCTCTTTTAGCCTAGCATACATTGAAAGCGTTCAGTTGCTAATGCTAAAGTGTCAGAGAACAATAAACTGCATTAAATAGCACAAAGATCCCATTATTAATTCTCACTATAGCTTTAGGCCATGAATCTATATATTATCAGCTTTCTCCATATTAAGCTTAACAATTGGACACACATCTTAGTGAGTGAATTAATAATTATTCCCTGCTATATAGAAGCTCCAGTATTGATAATGTGGTATTTCTGGATCCATAATGGCTGCCAGTGACGGTAATGCATGGCTAGAAAAAAAACACCCTAACCAGATTAGAAGTGGGAACAGATGCCGCTCGGAGCTGTTCTGTTTTCAAAGACTCTATCAAAGGATATTCTGGTTTTATTCGTTTAGCATGTATCTAGGGCAGCCCAACCCAGCCACGCCCACAGACCACATACAGTACGAGGCGGGTGATGGGGATTAACTCTCTCACTTTACTCTCAAATGGAATTACCCATCTTCAGACGCTCACGAAGACACTCCCCTCATTTAGCCCACGTTTTATCTCATTTTGGTGTAACGCTATGCGAGGAGAGCTTAGCGCTTTGCCTTTAAGTAATAGTTCATCATAAGGAGAGTCTTTAATGTTTACATTGTGAGTAGCTATCATGCGTTTTCCCATTTAAGAGGTGTGGTGCTAGCATGCTAGTTGTGTTAGAACTCAACTCTGGCCTCTTAGAGTTGTAAAAAATCCTTATAAACTCATTTCAGTGAATCATTTGCTTACTTGGACAGTGAGGAATCATTTTGGAGTTTATATTAAGAACCACCGCTTCTTGAACTGAAAAAGTCTGATTTATTCCCCTGAATTCTGCTCCAAATCACACGATTTGACTGACCTCTCAATTAAAAAGACTCAAGCTGATAACTGACCAGTTAAAATGATTCAAATTCATGGCACAGCTCTAGTTTGAAGTACTCGTGGAATAAAATCACAAGACACATTTGAACATGAAATAGCGCAGTGGTAGATCTTTTCTCCAAAGGTTGGCGATTTATTTTTTGGTATTTTTTGTAATATGAATAAGACAATTAGGATATAACGTGTGGCATGTGCCTTTGATGCATATACATGAATAGTTACTTCTACCAATTGCAAGCAAAACAATCATTAAAATGAAAAGTGAAACAAAGTCTGATCTTACAGTTTTGATAAATTCACTCCACTGTTCCCATTTGTTCTTAAATTTGTCTTGTTGCAAACTGATACCAAAAGTAATTCTCTTCATCTTCAATATCATAGTCGGTATCAAACCATTCATCCAATGCTGGTCTTTGGGGGTTAAGCCATTTCCTAGCTATAGCATTAGGTAGGTAGTAGGTATTTCACTTTGTATGTCACATTTTCACCCATCAAGAAACCCAGATACATCTTTCCAAGTCGAAATGGTACGTCAATACCATAGACTGTATAAAGAATTGGACCAAGTGAGTGTGACGCCACCCACAGCGTTCGGCTCCAGTCGAATGAAGTTCATCGAGGCTAGAGCAGTTACAGGGGCGAATTTGGAGAGTCAACCCGGAGCGAGGTTGTTGAAAGTCCTGCCGCACCGCTGGTTTAGCAGGGAGCGGGTGCTTAGAAACGCTGTCAATCAAATCTGTTGCTAACGCTAGCGGGAGCGACCTCAGGGAAAGAAGGCGTCTGTTTGTCTCTTTATTAATCTTCATATCTTAGCGACCTCAGGGAAAGAAGGCGTCTGATTTGTCTCTTATTAATCTTCATATCTTGAGTTACGGACAGAATAGCAAAATAAAAACACCAGGATCAAATAGAGCGGGTTAATACGAACATTTTAAGACCAAAATGATGAGTCTGACAGCAGCAATTACAAAGAGAGCGGCGATAGTTTTTCAATAGAATGTGAACTGGAGCCAGAGTCGATGGAGCCGGAAGCACACCCATGCTCACTTCCTATTTGGAACACAGCAGCTAGCAGGTTAGCTATGTCCATTTATATATACAGACTATGGTCAATACAGAACACAGTTTTTAATGATTTGTAAATTTCCGTCCAAAGTGGAACAATATGAGGAGATGCGCAAAATATATATGGTTTGCATCCAGTCCTCCACATTGCCTAAAGGTAGGTGGTTTAATCAAAATCAGTGCTTAGAGTTGTTGTGTCCTTAAGCAAGACACTTCACATACTTGTGGTGATTGACTAGCTGCAAGTTGCTTACTACATCTAGTGAAATTCTATCAGTTTTTCTGTTGTATTACATTAGTGGCCTGTCTCCCAACATATGCAATGTGGAGTTATTCTTTGAGCACTTTATCTTAGAATCCTAATTGTTTTCATATACTTTTTTCATATACTGGAAGCAGAATTCTGAACTGGAGTCACACTGTCCTTTTTAAACTTGGCTAAATAAAATTAATACGCTGAAAGTTCTTCTCCAGTTTCAGCTGCGTAGTCATGTAATCACTCTTAATAATGTGACATGACCGCAAATCTAGATGAATGTCACTTTCAAAAGGTTCAAACTGCTTTTTCTGTTCTTCTCTCCCAAAGAGATTACATAAGTCTAGTCAGTCAATTTTTATTTGGAATGACTTTGCAAATCACACAGTAGCATTAAAACAGCAGGAGGATCTGTTGGGGCTGTTGCCGAGATACAAGAACGAGGGATAACTGTGAAAGATGGAATGAGTTTTAGCAGGAGGAGGCAGCGATGTGCAGTTTCTCCCAGCCAACATTAGCCTCTCTCACTACAGGGCGCAGACCTTGATGAAAAGATGTCTTCCGTTTGTCTTTAAAAGCTCTCCGGGGTCTTTGGGTACAAGTTTTCAAAGTTCGTAGTTCAAAGTTCACCATTTTGTCAGTTTCAGATCATGAGGATTAAATGGAAGCGGGGAGCTGTTTGGAGGCGATGCTTAATGGATTCTGAGCTGCGTAATTTCACCCCATAAAACATTTTGTTCACCAAAACAACACTAAAGTGCACTGACTTCTGTTGGGATCAAACCAATCTGTCAAAGTAATGATGTAACCATGACACAGTGGAAATGTGCGCCGGAGCATAATGTGCTATTAATAATAATAATAATAATAATAATGCATGAGTCTGATATAGCGCTTTTCCAGACACTCAAAGACGCTTTACAATTTCACTCGCTCACTGTTGGTAAGCTACTGCTATAGCCGCGGCTGCCCTGAGGCATACTAATGTAAGCGAGGCTGCCAATCTGCACCATCAGCTTCTCCGATCGCCGCCAACACTCATGCACACACCACTTTCATATAGGCAATGTGGGTGAAGTGTCTTGCCTAAGGACACAACAACAGGTCATTAGAGTCAGGGAATTCACAGCGGTCTCCCATCCAAGTACTAACCAGGCCCAGCCCTGCGTAGCTTCAGAGAGACGAGATCTGGCTTTGAGGTTTGGCTGTGATGCATCAAAGTGACAATGGTTAGGAGCAAAGTCTCTGGAACAAATATAAGCCCAATACTGCCTCACCTGTGACACTTCCAAAGTTGTTTTTTTTTATTTATTTTTATTTTCAATTACAAGATTTGATGTGGTTTTCAGGATGTGATTTGAGTTCGAATTCTAAACCATATTGAGCAAAAACAAGAGATCACATTTCCTTTGTTTTTTGTCAAAATGTCACTACTACTGTTAATTCATTTTCAAGTCTAATGTCTCCTCTTTAAGTTGTTCGCTGTGTCCTCCAAACAATGACAGTTTCTCTTATTAAACCTGAGCTGTTTTGTACGTGACGGGGTGTCACTCTCTTATTTCTGCCAGTGGCTGAGCCTTGGGCATTTTTAGCTGCCGTGTAATACGATCTAACACAGGACCTTGAGGGGCATCTCACTGGATAAACGAAATATTCTCTCATTCAAATGTAGTATTTCTAATGTAAACATAATGGCTGTACGACAAATATTTGAATCTTAGTTGTTGAGTGGATAGTAATAGGCACGGCTGTTTTGTAAGGCTGCAAAAGTATTGGTATCTCAATATTGGCTAATCGATGTAACAGCTAAATATATCACAATAATATCAAGGTTCTCCATGTATAGACATTTACTGTAGTTAAAATTAAAAGGTTATAAAAGACTGATTGTATTCATGATTTTACTTATTAAGTTCATAATTGGCCTTGATTTAGTCTTGTTTTTTTCCTCTGTTAATTTTTATTTTTTTAACCAAGTTTGAATAAAACTGAAATTACTGTGTCAAGAAGTATGTTAAAATATCATTATCGCAGCACTTAATAACCATCGCAATAATTTCCAGTATTGTGCAACCCTACTTTGCTCGTTCATTTGATTTGGAAGTCCTTTCTCAGTTAATGCTTCCATCAAGAATGTTATAATTTCAATCACTTGTTTTGTTTATTTGTTGAGAAATTTTCAAAGTAATCCCTGAATGTGATGAGCTGTGAGTGAACATGGGAGGTGTGTGAGGTAACACACAAACCACTGTTGAGTAATTGCAGTGCAATTACCAAGAGCCACACGGCTACACTGATGTGTAAAAACACTTTTGTTCGTTCATGAAATCTTGTGAAGTCGGCTCTGAATGTGACAAACAAACAAGTCTCATTTATTATTTTTAGGTTTGCAAAAGTGCTGTTCAAAAGTACTGTTGAAAGCAGCTTCTCAATCAGTCAGTTGTTTCATTTCAGTTATATATATTTTTTCTTTAAGATATTACATGGTGTCAGACAGGCGTTAGGTATATAATGGTATGGTTTAGCACATAGACTGTATATATAAATGGACATAGCTAACGCGTTAGCCACATCACTTTACACTGAAAAACTCTCGCCCTCTCTCTGTCACTGCTGCTGTCAGGCTCGTCATTTTGGTCTTAAAATGTTCGTATTAACCCGCTCCACATGATCCTGGTATTTTTATTTCACAATTTTGTCCGTGAATCAAGATGAATATTAATAACAGACAAATCAGACGCATTCTTTCCCCGAGGTCACTCTCGCTAGCCTTAGCAACAGGTTTGATTGGTAGCGTTGCTAAGCGCCTACTCCCCGCTAAACCAGCGGTGCAGGCGGGAAGGGGCGTTACCTTCAACAGCCTCGCTCCGGATTGACTCTTTGGTTGCTATGATACTCGTGGTCGGAATTCTAGATGTGGAACGCAGCTCCAAATTCGCCCCATAACTGCTCTAGCCTCGATGAGCTTCATTTGTCTGAAGCCGAACGCTATGGGTGACGTCACACTCACTCAGTCCACTTCTTTATGAAGTCTGTGGTTTAGCATCATATCTACATTGAGAAATATTGGGAAAAACAAATACAACAGAAAATACCACAAATATTTACTAGGAGCAAAACTAGAATTATTCACACAAGAACTAGCATGTGGATTCACAGCTGTATATGGACCATTATAAACTCAAAGTGAACTCCTTATGGACTGTCATTGGGCCCCGTGTATCACTCAGAACAGGGAGACCGCAACACATGTGAGTTGACTCCGCCTTCGCCTTCTCTCCCTCCGTCCCTCAACTCTGACCACAGTTTAAAGCCGAGACACGGAGGAGCTGTCATATAGTTGTGCATAGGGCGGATTCTGTGTGGTTTAATAATAGTAATGATGTGGTGAAGTGGGTAAAACGTGCTCATAGGTCATTTGTCATGCGAAGTGTCACAGCGACCACAGAAAGGCTGAAGGATTTTGGGGCAGAGTGGTGCTGGTGCTAGTCCCAGTCAGACCAGCACAGATGTTAGCACGCTGCGTCAGGAGGCCCAGAGCACGCAGACTCCAAATGTGAGCCAGTTCTTGCCCAAATTATAGCCCCGATGCTCAGCTAGAATAACAGTACGTCACCAAGGCTGTGAAAGGAAGTTGGTTTTCTACTGTTAATTAAGATGAAGTCAATGAATGTAATTATCATGCAAAGAACACAGTTTAACGTAAATCATGTTCTCGCAGTTTGTACACGTTACGTTAAGGCAGACCTATTACACAAAATCAGTTTTTCAGAGCTTAAAAAATATGTTTAATCATGTTCTAGTCGTTTCCTCTTCTCATTTACCGTCTTGAAGTTATTTTTGGAGTGATTTGTGCATGTTTGAGCAACCTTTAATCGCTTATTTTCAAGACGCCGTATTGCTGATCAATCCCAGTTTTCACCGGCACACGCCCACTGTGACGTACTTACTTCATTCTTCAATTTTATTTTCTTTGATGATGTGTGTAGGATTCATCATTTTGGTACAAATGAGAAAAAATCTGTTACTCTGTTACTCACACAGCTGCACGGTTCTTTGCTGTGATGTGTCATAGATTCTAACTATATAGCAGACACAAGCACAGTAGGTCTTCTTTAAGGGTGCACTCGGAAACTTTTATGGTGGCATTTGGCCATGTTCAAATGTTATTTGCCTGGAATGTTCCACAGTATTGCATTAAACATATCTATCAGTAGCACAGTTGGTAGAGTGTTCATCCTCTGATGTGAACGTTGGCAGTTCGAATCCTGCTCTCGACAGAAACATCATTGGTAGAGCGGTCAAATCCACTGCTGTTGTGTTTCCTTGGGCAAGACACGTAACCCACCTTGCCCCCAGTGTCTGTGTACACTGGTGTATGAATGTGTGAATGGGCGACTGGTGTGACCAAAGTGTGACCATTTACAATCATGTATTTATTAAATTTCAGGTGTTTTTATTGCTAAAAAATACTTTAAAGACATGCACTCTGTGTGTGGGATCACTTCCCTGGTGGCGTCACTTGCTTGTCCCCATGGGATAGGGATGTTAGTGCCATACTTTGGAACACTGCAGGCAAAGCAATAACATCTCCATGGAGACAAGCAGGTGGCGGACCCTCCCTCCAGAAAAGATCCAACGAGCATTTCCTGTTTCCATTTACATCCTCAATAGCATCATACATAGACGATTTACTCACAAAATACAAAATGAAGGCTTGTAAATAGTCTTTCTTTTAAGTATCCTAATGATAAAAATAATGAGTTTTACTGGGCACCTTTTTGAGAGATACAAAAATGGACAAAGAAGAAGAAGAAAGCTCACACATGATTGGACTAAATTGAAATAGAAAAGTGTCAGCGCTTCCTCCTCAGCACAGCGAGCCCATTGTCTTCAGTGCTGTCATTTACCAGGGCTTAATACAGCGTGACACAATCTTTTCTTAAGCAAACAGTAGCTGGCAGTCAGGCGCTCGGGCCTCACGTTTCTTCTGTGGCTTTTATGAATCAACTGATCAAAATGCCACAAATCCCTTTATGAAGCCATGGGACGCCATCAGGCAGAACAGTGGAGCTGCTTTTAACACGCACGCTCTTGATTGCATTCTAATACAACGAGCATTTAAACCGAATGTGTTGACGCCGCAGCTCTAAGTAGTCCTCATTAAAGTGAAGTGCAGAGTTATCGCCCATTTAAGTCTGTGTAACGCTTTTCTTGACAGCAGGCTTAGTTAAAAAGTTATTTAGTGACTTTATCGACGCAATTGCTTCTTGGCTGCTTATAAGAAGGGGAAATATAGCACTGCAGTGTGGATAATATTGGAACAAATATTTAAATGTGATTTTACTGTCAGCTGTTGCAATTATATTTGTAATTACAGTTTCATACACCAAGATTCAGTTCATAATCACAGTCATAGTGCACATGTTCATAGAGGCCGATGTTACGACCCGGGTGGATCAAACATATTAAAGAGGACACAGGAGTCAAACGAAAAGTTAAATAGTTTATTTCAAGTTAATTTTAATTTACTTTAAAATGCCCAAAACCCCCTCCTGTGCCCAAAACAAAGTAACAACAGAAAGGTGGACCTGATGAGCCAAACAGAACAAAATGACGAGCGCGTGCTCCAGGTGTGGAGGGCGAGGCGGTGCACAGTGAGCGCGAGCAAGAGCAAGAACGCAACAGCAACCTATGGATAGGCGGCCTATTTATACTGCGACCAGCCACGCCCCAGAACAAGCATAAATATAAAATACACGCAAGGCAAAGGGGCGCCAGCACGTAACAGCCTAAACTAAAACTAAATCTAAAATTAAATCCAGAATACACACTTCTTCAACACTTTACAAAGATGTGGGTCTGGTCACTGGTGAATCTTTCTGTTTTTCGATGAATGTGATTGACAGGTGGATTAGCCAAACAGGGACACGCATGGTCGGCCGTATCAAAATAAATATGGCTGCTTACGAGGAAAAGAGATAGGGAAAAATATAACAAGGGACTGATAAACATCGTGGATTGTGCAGAATCAATGAGCCAAGCACTAAACTCTGTTAATCTGAGGGGAGAGAAATGTCATTTTGTTTGTAAATGATGGGTGACCAATGAGCTCCTTTGTTTCACATGTGTCACTGAAAAAAACAGATCTGATTACACGATTTGGTTGGACTTGAGACGCAACAGAGGCCGTGGGGACCGGACTGATATCCATCTGTATAAAAATACAGAGAGATATCGTTCTGCTCTGGATTTGCCATGTGTCCAATTGTTGCCTATGGAGACGAGAATGTTTGCACCCATTGCGATTTAACAAGTGCAAACATTCAAATTGTTAATGCATATTTCACCCAAAAATCAGGTTTGGTTTTCACTGGTTAGTTGTAATATTGTGACTTGGTGCACAAAGTCATTATTGAATATCTGTAATTTAAAGGGCCCGTATTAAGCTGTTTTCTGAACTATGTTATAATGTTGTCTCCTCATCACAAACATACCTTGAGTTGTGTTTATGTTTTATACACAAACCCTGCATATTTAGGCTGAGCTCTTCTCTCAAGCACGAAACTCTGCTCCACCTTGTGATGTCATGTGGCAGTACAGGAAATGCTCCATTGTGTTTTTAAACTCCATACATCTTCAATAGAATCATTTGGATAATTTCAGCTCTGGAATTTCCAGTCTCTACTAAACAAAAGGTAAAAGGTAGACGTCAACTTGAAAAATACCGCTTCATGACGTCACAAGGAGGAACAGAGGATTTTGAGCTTTGGAGATGTGGACAGACTAATAATAAAAGGTTACTCAAACATGTATGAATGGAACAAAACACAACTCCAGGTAAGTTTTAGGATGTAACAGCATTGTAACATGGTTTAAAGCTCACAGGAGTCAGTTTTGTGTAATACAGGCCCTTTATATAAGCACGACCCTGTGGATATGTTACTATCCCACTGAGAGTACACGATGAGCAGCTTTGAGACAGCCTTTTCCTGCTGTGTACTGTCCTGTCTTATAATCTGTCTCTTGAATACCTGCAGTTACTGGTGTTTTGGGTTAATCCATGGGAACATGAGCGCAGACCACATCTGAATTAACCGCATTCTTCTCCTACATATTCAGAATCTCATTGACCCCGGCGGCTGACCCTGACAGAGGCCACGGGGCTTTCACTGACTCAGCAACGTTAGCACAGTTTGTCTCTATCCAAATGTAATGCTAAATGACTCTCAGGCCCTGCGATAATTAGATGACCGTAAGACACTGCATGCTCTCAGCTCCAGACTGGCCTGTGCGAAGTGAATTGTGAGCAGGAAAATAGCTGAAACCTGCAGTAAATACAAACTTGATTGCATCTTACTCAAAAACAGGAAATGGTCTTTTTAGCTCCAATCAAGATGCAACAGTTCCATACAAAATCTCAGACAATACCAACACTAGTAGTTGAGTGGGAATAGTGCTACTTTGGTTTGCTTTGAGAAGTGGATTGAGAAACATCCAAACTGAAGTGATCCAACCGTACTGCAGTAGAAACCCACTATTTTTGCTAGTACCAAGCCCAGATAAATGTAATATGGCATGTGCATTTGTAAATTATGCATATGCTAGTGGAGATAGTAACTGTAGAATAAATATAAACTATAGGTGAAATGTGGGATTTGGAAGTAAAATGGAAATTAAACCTACACTACCAGTCAAAAGTTTGGACACATCCTCTCATTCAATGTTTTTTTTTTTTTTTTTTACTACTTTCCACATTTTATACACATATAGAAGACATCAAATATATCAAGTAAGATATATGGAATTATGTAGCAAAGAAAAAAGTTGAATAACTCCACTAAATATTTTTTTAGATTTTATATTCAAATCGTCAGTGTATGTTTAAACAACACCAGTCAAAAGGACACACCCTCTCATTCTTTTTTTTCTTTTTTTTTTTTTTACTACTTTCTACATTTTACATACATACAGGAGGCATGTGGAATTATGTAGTAAAGAAAGAAAAGTTAAATAACTCTACTAAATATTTTCTGATAAAGCAAAGGGGGGCTACTATGAGGATTTGAATATATAAAAAATTTAGTTATTCACATTTTTTTCTTTGCTACATTATTCCATATACTTGATGTCTTCTGTATGCTAAGATGTAAAAAGTAGTAAAAATAAAAAAGAACACTGAATGAGGGGGTGTGTCCAAACTTTTGTCTGGTAGTGAATGTACAGTTACCATTCATTTTCATTTTTTATCTATACTGTACTTGCATCATGTACACTTACTATTAGAAATAACACCTTAATGTTAGTAATTTCCAAACCTTTCCATATACTTAATGTGGGCGTGAGATCAGATTCCATATTTCCAGTAGTGTGTTTTTCCAGTGAATGAACTCCTATACTGTCCAGAGTGGAGCGTGCTATGCCACATGTAACTTACCGCCAAAGTGCTTTTTAACAATTGCCTCGTCTTTATAAACTTGGAATACCTCCAAACTCCCAACCTTTGTGTGAAAGCCAAAGCCGATATGACTTCAACAGATGCCTGAAGTATTCACTCATTAAAAGTAGTTCAGTAGCTCTTGTAGACGATGGAGAATCCGCCATAGCTTTGTCCTTTGTAACATGTAAAACTCCAGGGGGCAGGATGTGGCCAGTGTGTGCTACGGTTGGAAGTCTAGTCATGTCCCTATTGTCCGCGACCACAACACAGGATGCGGCGGATTCTAATTGGGGAGGAACGCGCAAACAAATCCAAACAATGGAGTGGGAATGGGACATAGGTGACCCGCTCTATTTGCAAAGACCCAATAGGCAAAATAGCTGTCATGCCTATCAACCTTTGGGCTACATGGTTATTTGTTTAGCTAGCTGCCCCCTGCTGGTCATAAATGTCATGCTTTATCACAGTTCAACAACAGAGCGCGTCATCTTTTCACTGTCAGAGCACCCAGTTTGTTTAATGTGTTTATTTAGCAGCTTGGTGATGTCTCTACTTTTAACAATAGGCTTGTTGGTGCCAGTTGATGTGGCACAGCGGGTTGTGTTCCCATTTCACTGAAAGTTTACTGCAACATTCTTTTATATAGAATCTACAGAGTGAACAGATCGCTGGTGAAATCTAGGTTACCATTTTGCATTGCTTACTGAAGGATTTTCTTTTTTTTTATTTTCAAAAGGGGCTCAAACAATACCTAATTTGGTTTGCAGCTGATTTCTACATTAAACAGGTCATTGGTTCAATCCTTGTGCACATTAGCAAGATACTTCGCTTACATTGCCAATCTAGTCTCTGGGATGGCATCCAACATAAAAACAACTTGCCAAGTCTCTTTGTATGTTTGCTGTATAAAAAAACAAAAAGTAGAAGCAAAAATAAATGTTTTCTTTTGCTGCAATGCAAAATGATTCATTACTTAATTAACGGTATGGATGTGCCATTCCCGCTTGGACCAAGCTCTGTCGTTATGTCCTTAGGCAAGATGGACATGGCTAACACGCTAGCTGCCACGTTCCAAATAAGAAGTGGGCATAGACACACTTCCAGCTTCATCAGCTCCAGTTCACTTTACACTGAAAAACTGTCACCCATCCCTCTGTAATTGCTGCTGTCGGATGCGCCATTTTGGTCTTAAAATGTTTGTATTAACATCCTGGTGTTTTTATTTTGCTATTTTGTCCGTGATTCAAGGTATCAACATTAATAACAGGCAAATTTTCTTTCCCTGAGGTCGCTCCCGTTAGCGTTAGCAACATGTTTGAAGGGGCTTTACCTTTAACAGCCTCGTTCTGGATTGCTATGATACTCGCGATCGGAATTCCAATTTTCTGATTTCATAAGTGGCGTGTGCGTCATTTAACAAAGAAATACCGTTGTAAATGTGGATGTGTTCCTTATAAAACAGAATATCAGTTCTATATTCATTATCACAGGTATCTCCATATTGTGATATTGTATCGTGAGCAGCGTATCGAGTGTCGCAGCGAATCCCAAGGAACCATGCGATTCCAAGTCCTAATTAAGAGTAGTATTTTACAAGCAGGGTTTTCCTAAAGATTACGATTATGGTGGCACTGCATGTCACTAACACTTACTAATCTTCAACCAATCATTTTTGACCAGTGTAGTCTCTTTTATAAATTTATGATAATCCAATGAGCAACAAAGTCTAATTCTGTAATGCCAGAATAGTCCAGGTTGTTTTTAGACTCTTTAGGAGGATTTTCGACTATGGGAGCCACCATAGTCTCCTGTATTAATGGGAAACACTGATACAAGTAGTTGTACAAGAACAAGAGACAGATTGATGTTTATATGCAGCGCAGCATTATAATATCACACTACATGAGAGAACATAGTGAAATCACTGATAACAAGCAATGCAATCAAAAGACCCAGCTCACGTCGCAGCTCTGTCTTCCATTTTGTAACTGTGTCTCGACCACCTGTATCCAGCGATGAAAAATGTACTGTTTGGT
>KN483199.1:65402-88947 GCA_000787095.1 Periophthalmodon schlosseri | reverse complement strand
TTTCATTATTTGGACCCAGAACAGAATTGTAGGAAATGGACAGAAGAGAAATATTTTGACGATTTTGTTGTCATTATTATTGGCAGGGTCAAAACAGAAAGTCTGATCAATACGTCGCCCAAAATACTGTTATTTCACCAACATATTCTGTATCTGAGCAGGTCTGTCTGAAAAGTGTGGCCACATAGATACATGAAAAATGCCTTTTGAGTATTGTGCTCAAGTAGCCTGACGAGTGGATTTTATTTATTATCGATAGTAGCTCAGTTGGCGACAGTAACTCAGTTGGTAGAGAGTTTGTCCACTTATCTGAAGGTTGGTGGTTCAAAACCCGCTCTCGACGTCATTCGTTGAGCGGTCAGATCCACCGACACATAAGCCGGTGGCGCGATTCCAACTCCCACAGATGAATGCTGTCGTTCTTGTCCTTGGATGAGTCCCCTGAATGAGTGAATGAATGTGTGTGAAAGATGTAAAGCGCTTTGAGTGCCTTGAAGGTGGAAAAAGCGCTATATAAAAATGTGTGACCATTATCATCCTCCCTGTATTTTTACAAAATAAGTAAAATAAAACAAAACATATAGTAGTGATTTTACCCAAAGCTAAAAATGAAATAGCAGTTTTTAAGACAACTGAAGGAAAAGTTTATGATCTGAAAATCACAAAATCTGACCTTTCTGAAAGCTGTGGGTGCCCCGTCAGCCGAACAAGAGCAGTTTGCGTTTGAATTGCGTTCTATTGGGAAAATGCTTTCTGGGCTGGATTTGTCACTGCAGTACCAATGAACTAGTCCAACTCATGACAGGTTTAAGCTAGCGATACCCCATCCAGATGTTTTAATAGCTCCATCGTTTTATATTGTGTTTCTACATGTAACAATTACCTGTATGTGACATTTGGCAGTATTGTCTCCTATCAATAAAATGCCATCTTCTATTTTCATTTTACACTTTTGATTTGACAAGAATGAACTGAATAGACCCTTTTCACGCAGCTGCCTGGCTAGTTCTGGTTGTGTCAAAAACTGCGGAGCCGTACTTCCCTCTCCATTCATTGTGTATTGGAAATTAGCCGAGTCACGCTGAAATAAATCATTATTTAAATACCAGGCAGCGGACAGCAAGTTACGGTCACGGCATGTCAAGACCTTTACTACAATGTAAATACTTAACCGGAGGAAGCTTCTGTGTTTAGAAAAGTAGGTATTTATGTCTTTTGAAGCTAATGCTAATGCTAACTGAAATCAAAATGAATTAGTGATATTAAAATAGTGCTACAATCTGAATGATTTTCCACATAAAAGCAATGGACTTGTCATTAGATGTATTTTCATAAAGTTGTTTTGTTCTATTTTGAGATTTAGATTAGGTTAGCATTAGCATTAGCTTTGAGACACAAATACCTACATTTATAAACACAAAAGTTTCCTCCAGTGTTTACATCGTTGTAAAGGTCCTGACATGCCATCTGCGATCATCCATCTGTAACTTGCTGTCCGCTGTCTGATATTTAAATATTAATTTATTTTAGCAAGACTTTTTGAGAAAACCGGAACTAGTCAGGCGGCTCCGTGAAAAGTGTCTGAGTTTTCATAATTGTATGTATGATGAAGTTTATAAGACATCCAGGTGAGAAATATATCCAAAATAGACGAAAACTACTACTACTGGATCAACTCAGTTTGAAAGCTGATGTTTAGCGTTGTTGATTGCCTCCCCCCAACAGGTGTCCATGGGTGGCGAGGCATCCTTCCTTTTCACAGTCAAAACGCAATTTCTGCCAAACTCCGATAAAAAAATATGAGGAAGTTTATGAGACATCCAAGTGAGGAATGGGGCTTTTTAGTATTCTTATGTCAAGGTAAGACATTGTTCAATATTGCTGGGTTGCAGATGACATCACAACACTCTATGGGCCAGTAATATTTAATACAGAGGGGCAACCATAGACTGTATAAAGAAGTGGACTAAGTGAGTGTGACGTCACCCATAACGTACGGCTCCAGTCAAATGAAGCTCATCGAGGCTAGAGCAGTTATAGGGGCGAATTTGGAGCCGCGTTGCATATTAGGAATTCCGACCACAAGTATCATAGCAACCAAAGAGCCAATCCGGAGTGAGGCTGTTGAAGGTAATGCCCCTTCCCGCTCGCATCGCTGGTTTAGCAGGGAGCAGATGCTTAGCAACGCTGTCAATCAAACCTGTTGCTAACGCTAGCGGGAGAGACCTCAGGGAAAGAAGGCGCCTGATTTGTCTGTTATTAATGTTCATATCTTGATTTACGGATACAACGGCAAAATAAAAACACCAGGATCATGTAGAGCTGGTTAATACAAACATTTAAAGACCAAAATGACGAGGCTCACTGTAGAAGTTACATAGAGAGAGGTGACAATTTCTCAACGTAAAGTGAATTGGAGTCGATGGAGCCGGAAACGCGCCTGTTCTCGCTTTCTATTTGGAATGCGGTGGCTGGTTTAGCCATTTATATATACAGTCTATGGGGCAATTAAATGAATATAGTTAATATGCAGTTTTTTGTTGTAACACTGTGAGTTCTTGGGTCTAGTCATTAACAGCAATGATCAGGTTCAACATTTGTGAATTTACCTTTTGGATATTTCATTGCAAGTATGGTGTGATCGGTAGGATCTGAAAACCACCAATAGACAAATCCTCCTGACCAAGACCCTGGTTCAAGATATAGATTCCTGGATGACATTGCAAAGTTGCGTGTTGCTCCTAATGAGTTGCCTTAGGTGTTTTAGTCAAGTGCTAAAAAGAACAACCAGAAAAAGTATGGCAACATGTGGAATAAGAATTATATTTAACGTGTGAAGGTAATGAAGAGATAGAATCACCTTGGCAGTCTGTGAAAAGCGCCTTAGGGCTCTGCTTAGTGAGGAGGCTACAACAGATGCCTATCAATGTACCAATGTGTTTACCTCATACATTTACCTCACTGTAAGCTATTTTTGGGCTTTTGAGGAAACATGCACCCTCCCACCTTCTCCAAATCTTTTTGTTTATTGTTTTGCCTGTCTTGTTGTTTCGGTTTGATTGTTGTCAAGAGTTTCCCCGCGTCGTCCCTTGGCGCTTCACTGTTCTCGGCATGCCTCCTATTTAGAGTTGAGATGGAATGGGAGCAGAATCAAAACGCGCTGTCGAAATATAGGAGGATATTTTCAGGGTTGATCTTCCGACTGATCATGAATTCTAGGCCGGCGCAATCCCACGTTGAGGAAAATTAGAGGGAATTGTGCCGTACTGTATATGCAATGGTGTTGGCAATCATGTTTTCTTTTGAATATTTCCTCCTTTCTGTACACATATTTCAGCTCGCACTCGTTTCCGTTCTAAATACCATTGGTGATTGGCAGCTTCCAGCATTGGGGCCCTGACAGCTCCTATTTGTTGTTGGAGGCAGGCTTTTTGTGAATGCTTGACGTTTTGAGGCTCTATGTATGTCACTGCTGGATGGCTAAGGGCCCTTGTTGTCTGTGTAGTTCTGTGTGTGTGTGGTAAATGCAGCTCCTGTTGGCTGTTTGGCGCTGGGGGCTCAAAGGGTCATGGGAAGATTAAACATGTTGGGATAGGAACTCCAGTTTTCCTGTTGTTGTTGTTGACCAATACGCAAGGCTGTTTTGGGATAAGAATGAAAAATCCACTTTGCTGGTTGTTAAAGGAATGTAGTGCTGGAACAGAATGCTTATCTGAAACAAATTCAAAACCAGCATGATGGTTAAGCACTCTTAGCTTGCGGCGAGAAAGTACCGCATTTGATCCCAGGTTTTGCTATGAGCTTCCCATATCAGAGTCTCCCCATCAACCTAAAACATGCTCCGTATTTTTTTCTCCTGGATCGTTAGTAAACCTTTCTTAAGTGGACAGTGAAGTCACATATCAAAAGAAAGTGGAGGAGAGAGAATGCAATGAGCAGTACTGTTTTGAAATGCTTGATCTTGATTGGATAAAAAGTGGTGCCTCTGCTTTCTATGGAATACTGGGGTTCAGTTTAGCAACATACAAAGTTGTAAAAAACATCCACTCAGTGCTTGGCATTAAATGTGTGAGTGAACGGTTACTATTTAACTTTGTTTTTGTTTTTAGTTGAGTAGACAAACTTGACCTCTAAGTTTAACCCATCCTCTTCAACCAGTGCCTTAGGGCAACCTGTCAGGAGCAGTGGGTACCCATCTCCATATCTTGACAGGATCTTGGTCCAAATTATTTAGCTGCAGGATTTGACCTATTGTCATGTTTTTTTTTGCTGGGGTAAACCAAAGTGCCCTGGTTTGAGCACAGTTTAGTCTTGATGTAGACCTGGCCTGGTTCTGCTGTAGTCCTGGTTTGGTGCTGTTGTAGTGCTGGTTTAGTTCTGGTCTAGTCCAATTTAGCACTCACTGTTCACAGCAAGAAGGTTCTGGGTTCAATTCCTGGATCGCCCAAGTCTTTCTGTGCTGAGTTTGAATGATTGTCCCTGTGTTTGGGTTGGTTTCCACCATCAACCCAAAACATGCACAATAGATCAAAAAAAGGTAGTTAGCTGTAGAAGGGTGAATTAGTCCCTTTCATAGCAAATTTTTGGTACATACCGCTATTTATTTGTTGCAGCTCATGTCTTTTAATGAAACAGTCTATTTAAAAATGTTTACAGGGATTATCTTTCATTATTTAATCTTAATCAAAATGTTTACAGGGATTATCTTTCATTATTTAAATCTTAATCAGTGGCATAAAGTAGTTTCAATATTATCGTTTATCGCAATATTTGTCTGTAGCAGTATATCGTGCTTCAAAATTTGCTATCATGACAGGCCTAGTCCTGGCCAAGCCTAGCAACAAGATCACGGAGATGGGTCCCTGAGCACTGCACTGCGGTGCTCACTGCTCCTGATGAGGTGCCCCAATGGCATTGAAGGATGGGTCAAATGTAGAGGACAAATTCCCCTAAAGTTCACCTTAACCTTAGTTCTGAGCTTTGTCCCAATTTGAAAGTGGTGTTTGCCCAAGTGTGTCTTATATTGTGTTCAGTATCTTCTTCCATCTTTTCTCAGTATGTGTCCTCAGTCAGTCCACTCTGGTGCAGCTGTGTACCTCCCCATCTGTGTCTCAGCTGCGGTCCACTCAGTTTATTTTGGAAGGAGGTGATGAAGTCCAGGCAGATGGAGGGTTTAAAGGGGCTCACCTGTAGCACTGATGCTAACTCTACACTCTTTATAGAGACATTAAAGTGCACAGGTTTGACAGCTCTGCAGACTTTGACAGAGTGTCTGTGTAAACTACTGACAGATTTGTAGCTCAACTCATTGGAACGCATAAACACTGGGCCTCTCCTCACGCCATGCACGCTCCCCAAATTCAACAATGGACCCATTCTCTTTGGGACAAGATTTAAAATGTTTTACACTGGGATTGTAGTCACAACTAAATCAGGCCTAAACCAGGTCTAAACCAGGCCTAAACCAAGTCTAAACCAAGTCTAAACCAAGTCTAAACCAAGTCTAAACCAAGTCTAAACTAGAACTAAACCAGAACTAAACCAAAACTAATCCAGAACTCATCCAGAACTAAACCAGGTCTAAACCAAGACTAAACCAGGTCTAAACCAGAACTAAACCAGGTCTAAACAGACTAAACCAGGTCTAAACCAAGACTAAACCAGGTCTAAACCAGAACTAAACCAGGTCTACACAGACTAAACCAGGTATAATCCTTGATTTGATTCAGATTTGATCTGATTCAGATTTGATTTGAAATATTAAACTGCATAGACCCTAATTAAAGTGTTATTTGTAGTGTCAAGTTTTGGTGCTACAAGAATAGGAGCAATTAAAATCCAGCACCAGCCTGTACACAAGGTTTTTGTCAGTGGAAGTGTTGTGGGTTTTATTGAGCTATTCTGAGACTATTGTGTTATGTCTTCAGTTTGTTTTATCTGTAGTTGTAAGGTAATGCAGTTGTTGTATGGGTCTGTTGTGATGAATAGGGAGATGGACCGTGTGACAGAGTTCTTGTTTTACCTGTTAGTCCTACTCACTTATGGTTATAGACTTGGGTTGGGATTGAAAAGACAGGATCATGGATACAAGAGGCCAAAATGAGTTTCCTTTGCACCACTGCGATATTGAGCTGAGGCCAGGTGAGGTGACTTTTGGCATGTGTTTTATTCCCCTCGATATCTCTCTGAAGGTGTTCTGGGCATGTCTCACTGGGAGGAGGTTTTTTTGTCCCTCGGGTGGCCTGGGAATGCCGTGGGATCCCCCTGGTGGAGCTGGTCTGGGGCTCTCGACTTAAGATGGTGCTCCATCAACACAGCTATATATAGGAAGTTCTTAATATGGGTTTTTGTTGTTCTGTTACTGATATTTGACTTGCAGCTGTGACTGATAACTAATATTTGCTAATATCAGTGTTATTAAATCTGTAGCGAGTTTTCAAATTGAAGTAAAGTTGTAGTAAAATTACCTTTCCACTTAAAAAAAATCTTAATTGTAAATATACAGCCACCTCTTTAGCCTTGTTGCTAATGTATTTCTGTCAGAAATTACATATGGGATATACTGCCATTTTTTTCTTCCAAAACTATTACTTGACGAAAAAAAAATCATTAATATTGTTATTCGCACTAAAATTTCTCCATCCCTAAAACTGGCCCTGCATATGTAGAAGACAGGACAAACTTGAACTGTTACTGAACTTTATGAGTTAAAGACCCTGTGCAGGATTTTTTTCCCATGTATTTAAGCCAAATATTTTGGCCTCAAGAGCAGCTTATTCAATATATCTGTACCGGGGCGAGACTTAAGCTAGCTGTGTGCTGTCTGCATCTAATTATAAAGCATTTTACTGTCCGTGTGAAAGCATACTAAGTGTTGTTAGCTTTATGGTTATAGCAAAAGCCACTGGTCTCTGAGAGTTGTGAAAGTGCTTATAAACTCATCATGGCGAATAATTAGGATGTTTGGAATGCACAAGAATAAATTTGGACCACTGCAAACAGCAATGAGCTAGTTCCATTTGTAAGGCAGTAAAAATTAGGTAGAGCACTATCGAAAAGTTTGTTATTTCAGCATGTCCTCTTCGCCCTCAAATGTCATTTAATCTCTAATGACACACTCCCCTGCTAATCGCAAAAACATTACCGGTGGCTCCCTCCTAAACTCACTCTGAAGTAGATAATCAGTTCCAAGATGGCCGCCTGCAGTTCTCATGGCAGGAGGCTTGTATTTGCAGGTTGGCAGTGGCAGCTGCATATATAGACAGTCAGACAGGTGGGTAGTGTGCGCTTAGGTAAAACTGCCAAACAGTGATGACACATACATGGAGGCACTCAGGCATGTGGACAGGTCGATGGACACTGTAAGTCAATACAGCAGGCGTTGGGTTAACGACGAGCCGGGAGATGGTGCTATGTATAATTAAAACTGGACTAGAGGTGCATTGACAGGGTCTGTGTGTGTGCTTGTTCCTGTCAGGGAAGGGGAGGCGGTGTTTGGAGGAGGATAAGGGCTTGCCAAAATCCTACAGTTCAGCCTCCTGTGCTTTCTCTCTCACATTTTGTCTTTGTCTCTCACGTCAACGTCTCAAGTCTGCGCCCAGGCAATTGGACCAACTGTCAGCGAGCTCCGAAATGCCATTTACCAACACAGTTCAACTCAGCCTACGCTCTGTTTGTTTTGCTTATAAAAATACTGTTATCAAGCTGTTATTGATATATATTATTTGTGCTTTTTATTTATTTTATTTTTATTTACTCAATATTTTAAGTTAATAAGGTAAATCAATTGAGAACACCGCCTCATTTGCAATAACGCCCTGGCTAAGAGCATAGACTGTATGTGCAAATGGACATCGCTAACCTGCTAGCCACTGCGTTCCAAATAGGACGTGATCACGGGCACATTTCCGGCTCCATCGACTCCAATTCACTTTACATTAGAAAACTGTTTGCCCCTTTCTCTGTAACTGCTGCAGTGAGCCTTGTCATTTTGGTCTTAAAATTTTCGTATCAACCCTTTCTTCATGATCCTGGTGTTTTTATTTTGCTATTGTATCAGTAAATCAAGATATGAACATTAATAAGAGACAAATCAGCAGCCTTCTTTCCCCGAGGTCACTCCCGCTAGCATTAGCAACAGGTTTGATTGACAGCGTTGCTAAGGGAAGGGCGTTACCTTCAACAGCTTTGCTCCAGATTGGCTCTTTGGTTGCTATGATACTCGCTGTCGGAATTCCTTATATGGAACTCGGCTCCAGATTTGCCCCTATAACTGCCCTAGCCTCGATGAGCTTCATTCGACTGGAGCCAAACGCTATGGGTGACGTCACACTTCCTTAGTCCACTTCTTTATACAGTCTATGGCTAAGAGGCAGCATTACTAACACTCACATATTAATCATAATGTGAAACAGTGAATCAGAACATGAGACAGTGAAACAATTGCAGATTAAAGATATAAAAGTGTTAGAAGCATGTACACTGATCCTGTAAAATATTCTGGAGTGAGTTTTTAGAAGAAGATAGAGGTAAAAGCGAACAAAGTTTTAAAGTCTGCTGTAGATAGTTCCAGTCACTTGCTGCAGAGAACTGAAATGAGGAGCGGCCAAAAGCTGTGCGGGCTTTAGGAATGACCAGGTTAATGTAGCTGTTGGAGCGGAGCGAGCGACTGTAGCTGTGGATGAATTATTGACTGGTGAAAATGCTCAATTGCTGTTTATTTCAAATCTTTCGTTTTTTTCCTTAAAGGTGCACTATGTCATTTTTCTGGTAGAGACTGTGCCACCTGCTTGTCGCCATGGAGATGTTATTACTTTTCTTGGAACATATGAAACTAATCTTTCTTGCATTCATTCAAAAACAAAAGCATGCATTATTATTGTGTGAGCCAGCTCACCTCTCCACAGATCGATCTGTAACTTGGCCTGGTCCTATTGCTTGTCTCCATAGCAGAAGATATGTTTACTGCCCTATATGCTGTGGAATATTCTTGGCGAAGCGATAACATCTCCATGGAGACAAAAATATGGGGGACCTTCAACAAAAAAGTTACAGAGTGCACCTTTAATAGGAATGTGACTGTATTGTGCAAAACTTTTTTTTTTTTTACCATGTTATTGGTAAATGGTAAATAGTCACATTTTTATATAGAGTTTTTCCACCTTCAAGGCACTCAAAGCTCTTTACATCAAGGAACCACTCACCCATTCACACATACATTTATACACCAGTGTACGCAGACACGGGGGGCGAGGGGGTTAAGTGTCTTGCCCAAGTAGACAACGACAGCATTCGTCTTTGGGAGCTGGAATCGCACCACCAACCTGTGTGTAAGTGGATCTGACCGCTCAACCAGTGATGTTTATGTCGAGAGCGGGATTCCGACCGCCAACCTTCGGATCAGTGGACAAACACTCTACCAACTGAGCTACTGTCGCCCTCACTACTATTGCCTCATCAAAATATTGCTGGAGTTGTCATGGTAACTATATCTCAATAAGTACCGGAGAGTTGTGAATTTTAAGGCTTTAGATGACAGCTTTGGCATGGGCTCTGTATGTATGCATTGCAGATGGACTACATGGAGGATTTTTGGGTATTTCTGCTCAGGATGACTCATTTTGATGGACTAAAACTATTTTGATTTGACAGGGCTAGCTTCCAGTTGTGCCGTCTATCACAGTAAATTTGTCAGTATGGACAGTGCAGCAGTATGATGTTTCTTATCAATTGACAAGGCAGGGACCAGATACGATAAGCCTGTCAGCCATTAGATGTAGTTGAAATCCTCGGGTCAAGTGGGGTAAAGAATAAAACAAGGAACCTGTCAAAAGCATTCACAAGATAAGAGTTTAGGTGTGAGGAATAGCAGAAAGATTTTGTATTTATTTAAAGGTCCTATATTACGTAAAATGTACTCTTGTCAGCTATCTTATAATTTAAAGTTTTAAGCAGCCTTATAGTATCATAACTTTTACTCAAAGGGTCCATATTACATTATTTGTGTTTTGTTTCATTCCCACATGTTTGAGTAACCTTTTATTATAATCTGTCTACATCTCCAAAGCTCAAAATGCTCTGTTCCACCTTGTGATGTCATGTAGTGGTTGTTTTCAAATTAACAGCCACCTTTTAACTTTAGTTCAGTAGAGATGGCAATTCCATTAACAGCCACCTTTTAACTTTAGTTCAGTAGAGATTGGCAATTCCAGGGTTGAAATTATCCAACTGATTCTAATGAAGGTGTATGGAGTTTAAAAACACAGTGGAGCACTTCCTGTATCGCCACATGACATCACAAGGTGGAACACAGTGTTTTCTGTTTGAGAGAAGAACTCTAAATAAAGCCTAAATATTCAGGGTTTGTGTGTTAAACATTTGTGAATGAAACAAAACACAACTCCAGGTCTGTTTGTGATGAGGAAACAAGATTCTAAAATAGACCAGAAAATAGCGTAACTTGGGCCCTTTAAGTAAAAATTATGGTACTATAATGCTGCCTAAAACTTTTAATGGAATATTATGTGTTCATATCGACTCTGGGCACACCAGCCAAAACTTCACATTTTTCTCATACTACACTTTTGGATTTCTTAACTAATCAGAGAAATCCATCTTCCTAGTCTATTTGTGAATCATTTTATACTCATTGATTTGGTAAAAGCTCGACTGTATTGTCTGCTGTTGTTTTTCTGACTCTTGCAATGCATTGTGGTCTATATACACTACTTCTCAAGGTGCATTGTGGGAAATTCTGATTGCACTACTCCCTGGACATTTGAACACCACTAAAAATGGCGTGACCCCTAAATAGAGCCCTAAGTAGGAGATGGTAGGCAACAGTATCTCAGTTGGTAGAGTTTGGCGGTGCGATTCCAGCTCCCACAGATGAATGCTGTTGTTGTGTCCTTGGGCAAGACACTTAACCCACACAAACGTTCATACACCTTGATGTAAAGCGCTTTTGAGTGCCTTGAAGGTGGAAAAGCGCTTTATAAAACTGTGACCATTTACCATTTACCATAGCGGGGACGTTCGGACACCGCCCACCTGTCATGAAGCGGTCCTGTCAAACTCAAGACAGTTCAAAATGGCGGAGACTCAAACTGAAACTCAACAGTACTAGCGATGACACTGACAAGAGGCAATTTAGGATCATGAGTGTCTTAAATATAGTTCAGTCTTGAAGTAAAACCGTCTACCTAAGTCCACCTGTCTCTGTCCCGTCTTGTCCCATAATACCTTGTCAGAAAAGCCCATGTTTCTGTCGTTCTGCTGTGGATTGATTGGCAGTTGTTGACACCGTAGCCACATCTGCTTCAGTTGAGTTTGGTAAGTGTAGACATGCATATTTGAGGAAGACTCCTGGCTGACGTCCCGTTCCTGAGTGCATTTAAACACCACCCTGATGACGCCTAAGTGCAAAGCAGTTTAGGTGTGACTTTGTCTTCTGTCAGCGCGAGCATTAAAGTTTCATATAGAGATTTTAACATGAGATCGGCTTGTGACTTTCTTTTGTCCCTATAACATTAAGTTTACAAGATGAATAGCACAACTTGAACAGACGAGTTTTTTTTAGATTTATGAGATCCTGATTTTGATTTTTGGTGGTGCAGTGGTTCAAGCTTTTGACTGGGAACCACAGGGTCATTGGTTCAATTCCCTTCCAACTAGAAATGGAAGATATATTTAAGTAAGTATAATATCACAATTTTTTTTTGATATGAACAAATTTAATATTGCATATAATCAGTGATGGATGAAGTACTCAATTGTATTACTTAAGTAAAAGTACAGATACAGAGGTAAAAAAAAAATACTCAAGTAGAAGTATCACATGAAAAAAATTACTTAAGTAAAAGTTTTTAAGTTCAAAAATGTAGTGGAGTAGAAAGTACAGAGACCTGCTCTCAAATGTAGTGAAGTAAAAGTAAAAAGTGTCCACTGTAAAATGTACTTAAGTAAAGTACAGATACCTAAAAATTCTACTTAAGTACAGTACTTTACTACTTTTACTTTCTTACCTTCCACCACTACATATAATGAAAACTATTTTTTCAAAGTTATAAAAAACTTGTATATCTGCGTTTTTGTGGTTAACTTTACAGTTCATTCACTATTGTAAGATACTGTAAACTCAACCGAGACCTTTATAGGCATATTGGCAATATTTTCATTTATTGTCATAGCTATGCTATAGCTAACTATATCGGAATAATCAAAAAAAATCTGTGGGAAAGACACTGCATTTCCATTTTTCCCAAAATGTAACCCATATGTGCCATTCACATTTTCTTTATGAGCACATCTTATACTGTATATTTAAATGGACATAGCTAACGTGCTAGCTGCTGCGTTCCAAATAGGAAGTGATCAAGTGGCGATATCGACTCCAATTCACTTTACATTGAAAAATTGTCGCCCCTCTCTCTGTAACTACTGCAGTGAGCTTTTGCATTTTGCTCTTAACATGTTTGTATTAACCTGGTCTACATGATCCTGGTGTTTTTATTTCGCTATTTTGTCCGTGAATCAAGATATAACATTAAAAAACAGACAAATCAGGCACCTTCTTTCTCCGAGGTCGCTCCCGCTAGCGTTAGCAACATGTTTGATTGAAAGCGTTCCTAAGTGCCCGTTCCATGCTAAACCAGCCTCGCTCCGGAGCTTCATTTGAATGGAAGGCTATGAGTGACATCGCACTCACTTAGTCCACTTCTTTATACAGTCTATGGAACACTTTTACGGATTTTATTTGTCAGTACGTTCTTTGTACCGCCGATAGTAATTATTGATGACTAGCTCGTTTTTGTCTCCTTAGTCCCCATTCACTGTGGTTTTGTGAAAGTGACATTACTGACAGCATTGGGCACATGACGGGATAAAAGCGCCTTCGTACCGTGGCGTTTTGGAGAGAAAAAGAGGCGCTTTGATTGGCCCACTCTGGAAGTCTCTGTAAATCCCTGAAGACTGCAAATTATTTTCAAATCAAGTGGAAAATGGTGGACGGACAGCCCAGGTACAGACTGTTCTTGGAGATGACATGCTCAATCAGAGGTAGAAGGACTTGGTCTTGTTTATCTTAATGCACTCTCAGTACTACAACTTCAAAAAGCAAAAGTCTCAGTTTAGGGGAAATATATTTATGATCTTCAGGCTGTGTAAAATATGAACGACTTCAACACTAAATAAATTAGATGCTGTGGTTTTAATTAGTCTAATCTGGAAATATCACACAGTGGGACATGTCTCATTTGACGGCACCCAAACTCTGAAAAACTAAAGAAATTGAAAGTTGGTTAACAGTCCAGCTTATGAAATGTAACTTTAAGACGAGTGTTATAAATTGAAGGTTTAGGTTAAAGTGATTTTTTTAATGTTGATTTAAGAGTTGAAATAGTAGCACTGATTATTACCATAGACTGTATAAAGGAAAAGACTAAGTGAATGTGATGTCCCCCATAGTGTTCGGCTTCAGTCAAATAAAGCTCATCGAGACTAGAGCAGTTATAGGGGTGAATTTGGAGCTGAGTTCCATATTTGGAATTCTGACCATGAGTATCATAGCAACCAAAGAGCCAATCCAGAGCGAAGCTGTTGAAGGTAAAGCCCCTTCCCGCCCGCAGCACCGGTTTAGCAGGGAGCGGACGCTAAGCAACGCTGTCAATCAAAACTGTTGCTAACGCTAGCGGGAGTGACCTAGGGGAAAGAAGGCGGCTGATTAGTCTGTTGTTTATGTTCATATCTTGATTTACAGACACAATAGCGAAATAAAAAACCCTGGATCATGTAGAGTGGATCAACACGAACATTTTAAGACCAAAATGACGAGGCTCACTGCAGCAGTTACAGAGAGAGGGGCAACAGTTTTTCAATAGAAAGTGAATTGGAGCTGGAAGTGCGCCCATGCTCACTTCCTATTTGGAACACAGCGGTTAGCAGTATATACAGTCTATGGATTAGACATAATATTACAGGTGCATTATGTAAATTTTCTGGAGAAGGTTCTGCCATTTGCTTGTATCCATGGATATTGCTTTGCAGAGAATGTTCCACAGTAACATCTAACTTTCCATGGAGACAAGTGAGGGACACCACAAACCAAATTTACGGGTCAAATCTGTGGAGAAGTGAGCCTGCTCACATGTGAATGCTTGTTTTTCTGTGTTTTTGGTGTTTTTGAGCAATAAAAATCCCTGTAATTATATCCCTGTAATTAAATTAAACTATATTTTCTGATCTATGTTATAATGTTGTTTCCTCATCAAAAAGATACCTGGAGTTGTGTTTTGTTTCATTCACATATGTTTAACACACAAACCCTGCATATTTAGAGTCCTCTCAAACTGAAAATACTCCTATGATGCCATGTGGTAAAACAGGAAGTGCTCCACTGTGTTTCTAAACTCCATACATCTTCACTAGAATCATTTGAATGATTTCAGCCCTGAAATCTCTACTGAACTAAAGGTAAAAGGTGTTAACTTGAAAACTACACACTTCATGACATCACAAGGTGGAACCGAGCATTTTGAGTTTTGGAGATGTAGACAGACTAATAATAAAGGGTTACTCAAACATGTGTGAATGAAACAAAACACAACTCCAGGTATGTTTGTGAGGAGGCAAATAAATGTAACATAGATAAGTTTAATGCCGTACTGTGGAACATTCCAAGCAAAGCAAGTTACATAGTGAACCTTTAAGTGAAAGTGAATACTCATTGATTTGGTGAAAACAGGAAAACGGGCACTTTGTTGCACATGTCAACAAATGCAATAATAAAAGTAGTAAAAATAACATTAACACAAATAGTAACATTAGCGAGGCCCCTGTGTATTGTCATAACGCTCTATGATGTGCGATTTCAACACAAAACAGTTCATTTCATTCAGGTAATAGCCCATTAAAAGCAGAAATACATCCATATCATTCAGGCTCATTATTATGTCCAGTACAGTGGAGCTTGGGACTGGCTAACGTCTCCATTGTGTGGTCTCATTGCAGTTATATTAATGCATTCAATATCCTATTAACTTACTTTCCAAGTGCTCTTACTATTTAGCTATTGCTACCACATACTCCACTGGATTTATTATGCTGTTTTACAATTCAAGTGGAAATTACAATCTGATCTATATTGAGCCATGGGAATAATGACCACAGCTATGTAAAAGGAGATATGGGGGAGTGAAGAGCTGGTCTCGTTTTGGATGGTTTTAACATAAGCGGCTGGACGTTGCATTAAAATGACAGGTTAGGTAATTATATTTAGAGTTTTACTAAAAATCTTGCGTCATTTTTTTTCTAGTTTTTAAAAGTTTGGTGAAGTTTAGGATTTTACTTCCTGGATGGACATGGGCAGCCGATATGACATACAGTTGAAATCAGACGTTTACTAAAAAGATACGTACGCTTTTTTTTTTCTCACTGTCTGACATGAAATCAGACAAAACTTTTCCTGTTTTAGGTCAATTAGGATTACCAAAATTATTTCTATTTGCTAAATGCCAGAATAATGAGAGAAGGATTTTTTAGACAATTTTTCATTACTTTCTTCAAAGTCAGAAGCTTACATACAGTAAGATTATGGTGCATTTAAACAATTTGGGAAAACCCAGATGATGATGTCATGTCTTTGGAAGCTTCTGATTGGTTTATTGACAACATTTGAGTTAGAGACACAGCTGTGGATGTATCTGAAGGCACCTGAAACACACTGCGTCTTTTTGTAACATCATAAGAAAGTCTAAAGAAATCAGTCAAGATATCAGGAAGAGAATTGTGGACTTGCACAAGTCTTGTTCATCCTTGGGTGCAATTTCCAGATGCCTGAAGGTGCCACGTTCATTGAGAATAAACAGCATGGAATGTGCAGCCATCATACCGTTTCAGAGATGAACGTGCTTTGATCCGAAATGTGTATATCAACCCCCCTCTTTTTATATAGTGTATGTAGACTTCTGCTTTCAACTGTATGTAGAGGTAATTCTGTTACCTAGCAACCATAATGTTAACATGGGCCGAAACTAATGGTTAGATTAATACATTTTGATTAATGAATGGTTAATCTGTCAGAAAAATGTGTTGTTTGTGCGTAAACTGTCCCTGGAATTTTGGATGGATTTTTTGATGACATAGGTAGAGCTATTCTGTTTTAGAAAACTCACAGCTATGATACATATTTACCACAGGCACTATCCAAACCAACCTGTGCCCAAAGCCAGGCTCAAGACCAGAGGTGACAGCGCCCAGACTATGGAGCAGCGCCCTCTGCCTGTTTGTTTAAAACTAGACTGAAAACCCATCTTTTCTCCCTGGCATTTAATACTAGCTAGACAGGATATCTTGGTGTTTTATTGTATTTTTCTTATGTATCATGTGATCTGTATATTAGTTTTTTTGTTGACTTTTATGTGAAGCACTTTGGGCAGCTGAAGTTGGTTTTAAATGTGCTATAGAAATAAACTTGAACTGAACTGAGTTGAAAACCAAGTCATAATTACAAAATCATAAAAACATATATGTACTTTAAGGCTCCTGGATACATTGAAATGACTATCGATCGCTCTAGAGATTCCACATTGTATCGGGATGTAATGCAGTGTTATAGACGGTTAGCGGGTGGCGATCTTATTCAGTAGCTAAAGGCTCAGTAAATGTATAGACTAATTACCTCATTGTGTATACAGGCATCCCAGGTGTCGATCTGGCCTCAAGCAAAACTACAAATCAATCATGCTCTATACGAAACGATCACTTTCTGCAACCATTTCTGTGTAGAGTTCATATAATATTTTTGAAATTCAGTTTATTGTTTAAAATACGTATGATTATGGTCACTAAAACCAAATTTAACTGAAAATTTTCCATAACCATTTCTGGAGATCTCAAATTCAAAATGATGTTAGTTACATCACCACGTAATATCAGTGGTGGATGAGGTACTCAGTTTTGTTACTTAAGTACAAGTACAGATATAGAGGTAAACAGTTATGCAAGTCAAAGTAAAAGTATGAAAAAATCAACTTATTGATACTTAAAAAATGTACTTAAGGAGTAAAAAGTAAAAGTATTTCACACAAGTGTTGTTCATTTCTTCAAGTGTTAAATGTAGTGATATTGATTAAAAAATTATATAGATTTTGGTCGACAGTAACAAAACAAACCCATTTATTAATTTTTCCTATGAATTTTGTGTATTTATTTTTGTTTGCTCAAAACCAAAGGCTGAACTCGAAAACTTCAGTCAGGATGTTACAACGAACATGGTAAAGATAACCCCTCAAATTATATGAAAAGTGCTTTTTACTTTTCAGTCCAGTTCAAAAGTGTAGTGGAGTAGAACGTACAGATACCTGCTCTCAAATGTAGTGAAGTAAAAGTATCCACTGTAAAATATACTTAAGTAAAGCACAGATATCTAAAAATTCTACTTAAGTACAGTACTTTACTACCGTACCTTTACTTTGTTACCTTCCACCACTGTATAGTATTAACATTATGACACTATTTTTTGCATTTATGACAATTGTTCTGTCAATTTAATTTCATGTGATACTGTTTTTTTTGGGGTTCTTTATAGTTTATATAGTGTATATAGTTTTAGAAAAAATACATCTGCCATTTTTGTGTTTACTAGTATAACAGAAATCCTTTCTATTTTAATGTACCAAACAGTACTTGGTCTACTCCATTTAATATTACATAAAAAAAATATATATATATTGTATTCTCTTTCATATGACAGTAGTATATTTACAAATAGAATTTTCCATCTGCCCTGTTTGTTCTTAGTACTACAAAAATGTTTCAAAACTCTCAAACCAAAACACTTTCTGATCGGTTCCATTCACAAACACATATTCTCTTTCATATGTATGTTTCCCCGTGGCTCATAACCTATTCTGACACAAAACAAGACGCATATGGAAGTAGCAGCTGTGATTCGATTAATAATTAGCTTTCCGTGTTAATCCTGTGTTCTGTGCTCTGCCCTGTGTGCTATAGGCGTGTGAGGATGAAGATGACGGTGATGATGAAGATAATGGTGCCTCCTATCCCCATTAGTGTTAGCCCAGATCTGTCAGTGCTGCGTTGGGTTCGTGCTTGGTTAAAACTGGGCCTGGAGGAACAGTGAAGTGGGTTGAGCAGTAGCAGCGTCTTAAAGAGTATTACACAAACTTTTGATCCATGTTCCAACGTTGTTTCCTCATCCCAAACAGACCTGGAGTTGTGTTTTGTTTCATTCACTCACGTTAACACCCAAAACTGCATATTTAGGCTGTGTTCTTTTCTCAAACAGAAAACACTCTGTTCCACCTCGTGATGTCATTGAGTGATTATACAGGAAGTGCTCCACTGTGTTTTTAAACTGCATACACCTTCACTAGAATCATTTGAATAATTTGCTGCCAAACTTTGAAGCTACAGCTAGCCTCGTTGAAACTTCTTTGTTGTCATCTTGTGATGTGTTGTGAACATAGACTGTATATATAAATGGACTTCGCTAACCTGCTAGCTGCCATGTTCCAGAGAGGAAGTGTCATGGCTGTGGACTGTATATATAAATGGACTTCGCTAACCTGCTAGCTGCCATGTTCCAGAGAGGAAGTGTTCATGGCTGTGCTTCCGGCTCCATCGACTCTAACTATAACTGCTCTAGCCTCGATGAGCTTCATTTGACTGGAGCTGAACAGAGCATTTTGAGCTTTGGAGATGTGGACAGACTAATAACGCAGGATCACTAAAACATGTGTGAATGAAACAAAACACAACTCCAAGTATGTTTTTGAGGAGATAACAGCATTATAACATTACTAAAAGCTCACATGTTTTTGCATAATATGAGACTGCCAGACTGTCATGCAGCCGAGGACGAGCAGATGCGTAGCCCCGAGTTGGTTTGTGTTTGTTGAGTTTTGGTTTGAGTGATGTGGCATTTCAGATCCGCTGTCAGCTTGTGCCCTCAGTCTGACCTCAGTGAAACAATGTAGAGGCCCGGGACTTTATGCTAATTAAACATGACATCAGAATGCAGTGAGTGGACACAGCTAGAAGTCCGGCTTTGAACGTGGTCACTCCGAGCCGGACTATAACCAATGAATGAATGAGAACGTATCAGTAGCATTTCAGGCTTATACAACTATTTGGATTATAGGAGTAATTTTTAACTAATTTAGCAACTGAATAATCAGAACTACATACAGACTCCAAAACATATAAGTGTTGAAAAAGGGTTTGTGAGTCAGAGCTGTAATTGCATCAAAATGACACCGGAAAACCAAAATTGTCTTTATATAACCACAATGTCCCCAAGAGGCACCAGTTCAACACAGGCACTTTTAGAATACATCTCATACTCACTGGCCTTTTGCAAATGAACGGAAAAAACAAAAATACAACAAAATAAAGAAGAAAAAAAAATCCCATATTAACCAGTTAGCAAAATGATTGATAGTTGCAACCTTCTGCAGTCAACGTGCAATTCACTGTGTGCATAAGTTATATGGACTCTACATGCATGAGTTATATACTCTCGACATAAACATCATTGGTTGAGCGGTCAGATCCACTGACCTACAGGTTGGCGGTGCGATTCCAGCTCCCACAGATAAATGCTGTCGTTGTGTCCTTGCGCAAGACACTTAACCCACCTCGCCCCCAGTGTCTGTGTACACTGGTGTATCACTCTGTGTGTGAATGGGTGAGTGGTTCCTTGATGTAAAGCTCCTTGAGTGTCTTGAAGGTGGAAAGCGCTATATAAAAATGTGACCGTTTACCATTTGCTGGGCAGCGTGAAGCTCGTCGAGGCTAGAGCAGTTATAGGAACGAATCTGAGTTGCGTATTAGGCATTCCGCCCGCAAGTATCATAGCAACCAAAGAGCCAATCCGGACCGAGGCTGTTGAAGGTAACCCCCTTCCCAAAGAGCCAATCCGGACCGAGGCTGTTGAAGGTAACGCCCCTTCCCACCCGCACCGCGGGTTTAGCGCGACGTGGGCGCTTAGCAATGCTGTCAGTCAAGCCTGTTGCTAACGCTAGCAGGAGCGACCTCGGGGAAAGAAGGCCCCTGATTTGTCTGTTATTAATGTTCATATCTTGAGTTACGGACACCGTAACGAAATAAAAATACCAGAAGACAGTTTTTCAATAGAAAGTGAATTGGAGCCAGAGTCGATGGAGCCGGAAGCGCGCCCATGCTCACTTCCTATTTGGAACGCGGCGGCTAGCGGGTTAGCTGCGTCCATTTATATATTCAGTCTATGACATCAACATGCCTAGCCGAACTTTGTTACTTCTGATTATAATTTGTGTCAGTTATGTTCTGTGACACATGTCCTGCTTCCACACAACCCCTAAGATACTGTAGCCTCCAGTCCCCGGGCCCCGTTCACTCTACAGGGAGACAGCTGGCATGGACAATCAAACCACTCTTGTGTTTGCTTTACTATTACTATTTTCACCATGACTACTATCTTTTGTCACTTCTTTGGACATCGCTACATCTTTGAGTGCACTTTCCTTCACTACACCATCTCTCTCTCTCTCTCTCATTCAAGAAGGCAGACCAACATTACAGCTGTTTTCTGGTAAAGTGGGTGCTATTCTGGTCCCGGGGAAAGATTATTGTTGTGCCATTGTTTGGATGGAGGGATGATAACAGTGATGGTGATAGCAGGCCCCTGATGGTTAGCCTTGTTTCTTGTGTTTTAGCAATATCTGCCCCAGTTTGCAGTCTACCGGTCTCTTCAGAGGAGAGGCAGAGGAGGGGGACAAAAAGCTTCCATGTACAAGACAAGAAATGCTGTTGGAAACCGCTGAAATTTGATTTGACCAGGCCAATTTTTTAGAATGATTTTTGTGTTAAAGGGCCCATATTACGCTGTTTTCTGATCTATGGTGTAATGTTTCCTCATCACAAACAAAACTGGAGTTGTGTTTTGTTTCATTCACACGTTTAACACCTGGAGTTGTGTTTTGTTTCATTCACATATGTTTAACACACAAACCCTGCATATTTAGTCTGAGTTCTTCTTTCAAACAGAAAACACTCTGTTCCACCTTGTGATGTCATGCGGTGATACAGGAAGTGCTCCACTGTGTTTTTAAACTCCATACACCTTCACTAGAGTCATTTGGATGAGTTCAGCTCTGGAATTACCAATCTTTACTGGACAAAAGGTAAACGGTAGCTGTTAACTTGAAAACTGCCACTGCATGACATCACAAGGTGGAACAGAGCATTTTGAGCTTTGGAGATGTAGACAGACTAATAATAATGGATTACTCAAACATGTGTGAATGAAACAAAACACAAATCCGGGTATGTTTTTGAGGAGGTAACATGGTTATAACATGGATTAAAGCTCACAAGAGTCAATTTTGCATAATAAGGGTCTTTTAATATAGTTGTACTGGGGTAAAATCCATGCTGTTTTAGCTCTTTTTCCATGTGCTTCTTGTATTGTCCTATAATCTTAATTCATTCAAGAGAAAATGGTATTACCTGGCTTCAAACATTAAGACGTTGGTCGTCAGCAAACATGAAAAGTCTATTCACTGATCAATAGTTCCACAGAAAGTCTCATCATTTATTAAAGTTGCACCAGTGGAGCGTTCCTTATCTGCTTTTCTCCTTAGAGGTATTTTTGAGCTGCCGAGAATGTTCCACAGTATGGCATTAGATTTATCAGTGTTTTTATTGCTCAAAATAGATAGAAAAACTGTCATTCTTACGGTGACCAGGGTCGCCTGTCCACAGATCTGACTTGTAACTTAGCTTAACTTGAGATAAATGCCATGTCGCAGACACTACAGGCACCACAGACAAAGCAATAACATCTCCATGGAGACAAGCAGGTGGCAGACCCTCCACAGATCTGACTTGTTACTTAGCCTGGTGGCACGACCAACTTGTCTCCATTGGGATTGTTGAGATAAATGCCATATTGTCAAGCACTACAGACAAAGCAATAACATCTCCATGGAGACGAACAGGTGGCAAACCCTAATTTTTTTCACCTATTCATTGCTGTTCTGTAGTTCTCTGAGGATTTTTATCTCCTCCTTGTATAAAAATCTCTTGACACTGCACTGGTATTAGATCATAGAGGATATTAGCAGATATTAAACCCAGCATTTCAAAATACAAACTGAGAGGGCTCTAATCTTCTAGTCTATGTATAGTAACAATAATGCTTAATAACTAGCGCTTTTAAAATGGAAACAAGCAGTATCCTTCTCTCCGTGTGCAGGTGGACAGCGGACTCAGTGTATTTTTAAACCCTCTGATGGATAAGAGGAGGGAACAGGCTGGCCAGAGAGCTGCAATAATTAATGAAGGTTTTTATAGAAAGCACAGGGCTGCTGACGAACACTGGCTAGCCCTCTGCTCTCAGACTGTTCCCTGGCTTTGGTTTTCACTTTGTTTGTTTTTTTCTTGTCTCCAGGCTCAGGAAAACGTCTTTGTAGAGTTCAACCACCAGGAGCTACTTGAGTTCTATAACAAGGTCTGTACTCCCACTGAGTTTTGTGTTCCATATAAACATCATTGTTGTGTAACGCTTTAGAACGACTACACCTTAATTAGACTTAATGAAGCACGAACAAGGACTTTAGTAACTACTTAATTAAAAGTCCTATATCACACTAAATGGATTATTATGACCTTTAAGCCATGTTATGTTGTTACTTCATCCAAAACATACACGGAGTTGCATTCTGTTTCATTCACACATGTTTGAGTAATATTAGTTTGTCTACATCTCCAAAGCTCAAAATGCTCTGTTCCACGTTGTGATGTCATGTAGTGGTAGTTTTCAAGTTAACAGCTACCTTTTACCTTTAGTTCAGTAGATATTGGCAATTCCATGGCTGAAGTTATCCAAATGATTCTAGTGAAGGTGTTTGGAGTTTAAAAACGCACTGGAGCATTTCTTGTGTTACCACATGACATCACAAGGTGGAACAGAGTGTTTTCCTTTAGAAAGGAGAGCTCTGCCTAAACTCCAGGTATGTTTTTGATGAGGAAACAACATTATAACATAGATCAGAAAATAGCGTAACATGGGCCTTTTAAGAGGTTAGTGTAAGGAGTTAGGGGTTAGGGGTTAGGGGTTAGGGTACTGAAGTAGTTACTAAGCCTGAATCATTATTAAAAAACTATTTGTTCATTATGAATTAAGTCTTTCTTCATACTTAAGGTGTTATTATTAAGTGTTACCCAAGGGTTGACATCAGCTCAGTTGGTAGAGTGTTTGTCCACTGATCCAAAGGTTGGCGGTTGGAATCCCGCTCTCGACGTAAACATCATTGGTTGAGCGGTCAGATCCACTGACCCACAGGTTGACGGTGCGATTCCAGCTCCCACAGATGAATGCTGTTGTTGTGTCCTTGGGCAACACACTTAACCCACCTCTTCGCCCCCCAGTGTCTGCGCACATTGGGTTCCCTGATGTAAAGCGCTTTGAGTGCCCGGAAGGTGGAATGTGACCATTTACCACTGCAAACTCTTGCCCACCCAGTAAATAAAAACCACATATATC
>KN483199.1:36050-64737 GCA_000787095.1 Periophthalmodon schlosseri | reverse complement strand
GGATAATATAGACCTGCTATGAGAACAAGGCAAATGCAGCTACTCCACAACCCAGTCAGACTTTCTTCAGCAAAGTAAAGCCTTCCAATACTGTACAACTGATTTTGTATTTTCATATCTACTTTTACATATTATCATTCTTTTTAGCAGCAGCTTACATTAGGCAACAGTTTACCATAACTGCACTTTTAATAACCTTATTTAAGCATGAACAAAGACTTAATTCCTAATGAACAAATGATTGAGTTGGAATTGGAATTATTATTGGAATTCCGACTTCGAGTATCATAGCAACCGAAGAGCCAGTCCGGAGCGAGGCAGTTGAAGGTAACGCCCCTTCCTGCCCACATCACTGGTTTAGTAGGGAGCAGGTGCTTAGCAACGCTGTCAATCAAACCAGTTGCTAACGCTAGCAGGAGCAACCTCGGGGAAAGAAGGTGCCTGAATTGTCCGTTATTAATGTTCATATCTTGATTTACGGACAAAATAGCGAAATAAAAACACCAGGATCATGTAGCGCAAGTTAATACAAACATTTTAAGACCACTGCAGCAGTTACGGAGAGAGGGACGACAATTTTTCAATAGAAAGTGAAAGTGAATTGGATTCTGTTTGGAACAAGCAGCTAGCGGGTTAGCTATGTCCATTTATATAAACAGTTTATGACCCTAACTCTTTTATTAGTTGCTAAGCCTGAACCATTCTTGATACAGAATTTCTTCATTATGATTTAAGTCTTAGTTCATGCTTTAATAAGGCTCATTTAGGTGTAGCTATTTTAAATGATAGACATTAACTAAATAACCTTTTTTTTTACCATGTCTAGTTTCACTTCACTTCTATTGCTCATGTGATTGTTTTATACATGTAGTTATGTAACATGTAGTTTGTAGTTAAGTGTAACCCAATTAAGAACTGGTACCATGTCAATATCGTGAAGACATGAACAATGGAGTTGAGTTCATTCCATTAAAAAAATAAAAATAACAATAAAACTGGAATAAGTGAAGAATCCTCCCAATCTGTTGTTGTTTGTTGAAGGCTCATTATTTCTCATTATAACCAACCTGGACTGCTGCTTTAACAGATGGGAGTCCTGGGAGGCATGGCGACCGTCATTGGCTCTGAGTTTGTGTGTGGATTTGGGCTGTAACATGTCCAACTGCATCTGTCTTTATTTTCTCTCCACTCTGAGTTTTTCCAGGTGTTGTCCTCACTATAGTTTTTTATGTTTATTACGTCCAATTTTGTTTGTTTTTATGTTGTTTATTTAAAAAGGTCACAAGTACATTTCAATGTGGAAAAAAATAATAATAATAATGAAATCTACCAGAGCTTTCAACAAACATAACTGTTGCTACATTAGACCATAAAGATAGACTGTGTGAAGAAGTGGACTAAGTGAGTGTGGCGTCACCCATAGCGTTCGGCTCCGGTCAAATGAAGCTCATCGAGGCTAGAAGTTATGGGGCGAATTTTGAGTTCCGTATTTGGAATTCCGACCGCGAGTATCATAGCAACCAAAGAGCCAAACCAGAGCAGGCTGTTGAAGGTAATGTCCCCGCCCACACCGCTGGTTTATCAGGGAGCGGGCGCTTAGCAACACTGTCAATCAAACTTGTTGTTAACACTAGCCGGAACGACTTTGACGAAAGAAGGCAGCTGATCGGTCTGTTATTAATGTTCAAATCTTGATTTACAGACAAAATAGTGAAATAAAAACACCAGGATCACGTAGAGCAGGTTAATACGAACATTTTAAAACCAAAATGACGAGCCTGACAGCAGCAGTTACAGAGAGAGGGGCGACGGTTTTTCGTTAAAATGTGAAATGGAGCCAGAGTCAAAGGAGCCGGAAACACACCCATGCTCACTTCCTATTTGGAATGTGGCGGCTAGCAGGTTAGCTACGTCCATTTATATATACGGTCGAAGACACTCTGTAACTCTATTCTAGTGTCTGCCACCTGACTGTCTCCATGGAGATGTTATTGCTTGGCTGGGAATGTTCCTCAGTGTGGCATTAAAGTTACACAGTGCACCTTAAGATGTCAAAAACTATTTAGCTGAAGTTCTATCACCACCTTATTTTTATGACTCCAGCCTAGGCCAGTTTACAGTCTCTCTACTACTATTTTCCCAAGTTGTGTTTTTAACCTTGGTAGCAGCCTGCTGTTCTAATTGGGTAATTGGCAGGTGGCAGATATCACACCCACTTCCATCTTGTAAAAAGTTTTATTTTATTACTCACTTTACTATGAGAACGCTGCCTTCAGCCGAGACCATAAATACCTCTAAGTACTCTATTGGATCAAGTAAATAGACACGTTCTGCTGCTCATAAAATAAACGTGTACTTGCTTTTGAACAGTGGTGGAAGAAGTACTCGGTTTTGTTACTTAAGTAAAAGTACAAATACCGGAGCAAAACATACAAAAGTAAAAGAATGACATGAACAAAATATATTTGAATAAAAACATAAAAGTACCTGTTTGAAAATGTGCTTAAAGAGTAAAGTAAAAGTATTTCACTCAGATTTTGAGATCTATAATAAAGCTTCAAATGTAGTGATTTTGATAAAGATTTGTGTTGAAGTTGGTTCAACAGAAACAACTGATTTTTTTTTTTTTTTTAAATTCTGGCTGGATTTACCTCAAAATTTTTGTTTGTTCAAATTATGAACTTCATAAAAATAAACCCTCAGCCTTTTCAGCAGGTCTCAAACAATAATAAAAAATCCTTTTCAGTCCTGTGTAAAAATGTAGTGAAGTAGAAAGTTCAGACACCTGCTCTCAAGTAGTGAAGTAAAAGTAAAAGGTATCAACTGTAAAATTAAGTAAAGTACAGATACATACAATTTTTACTTAAGTACAGTACTACTTACCACAACTCATGTCACAACCACATAAAAATGACTTTTATCATTTTTTTTATATATGACATTTCAATAGAATAACAATACAACAAGCAAATGTAAGTATTTGATTTAATAATGTATAGCTGGAATTTGAAAATGATCCGGCAAATATTTTAAACTCCCTTGGAAAAAGTCAAATCAATGAATAACGCTGGAAGAAGGACCTCACCATCTCTTCCTTTTTTCTTTCTTTCTTTCTCTTTATTTATACAATACAATACATGCAAAAAAACAAACAAAACAAACAAGTAAAACAAGTCCATATAAAACATTAAAAACAGGTGCAGGTGTGTGTTTAAAAGTTTGTTACCAGATTGTTAAATTGCGATTGTGTCACCAACGTATCCAGTTTTGATTTGCCTTGGAGTGTGTTCCGAGGAGCTAAAAGCCTCTTTCCCGTCTCAGTTTTGGTGGGACTAGTCCTGGCCTTATGTGATCTGGTGTTAAATGTTCCAGTATCACTGATAACAAGCAGGGGCCTTATGTGATCTGGTGTTAAATGTTCCAGTATCACTGATAAACAAGCAGGTGAGGTGTTCTGGCAGGTTTTGAAGTCGTCCCTTATAGATACATTTCATACAGTGCTGTTCTCTTCTAATAGACAGTGATGGCCAACCCACTTTTTCATACGGAACACAGTGATGGGGTTCAAATCCATCACCTGTAATGAAACAAAGAGCCGAATGAAACAGTGGATCCAGCGGTTTCAAAGCGTTTAAAGGACTTTGGTATTTTGAGCTTCCTGTATTAGCTAAACATTATATCTGCTATTTCTGAATACAGTGTCTATGCTCCCATCAGCCCTCACCCACAGCCACAGCCACAGCCCAAATCCACTCTGCGCCACCACTCCAACCCTTTTTACACCCATGGAGTATTTTGGCCTGTTTGTGGAGTTGCCTTAGGCTTGAGAGCATCACGTACAGGGGCCTGGAGAACAGATGGCCAAGTGGAAGTGCGCGGGCCACTTGGAGAAGAAGAAGAGGAGCCAGTGTTTGGGAGCAGCAGCACTCTACCCCACTGAGACCAGCTCCAAGGCTGTGTCTCTGCCTCTGCATCTCCTCCTCTGGTTACGCTGCAAAGACGGAATATCTCACAGAATAGTCCAGAGTTTTGGATGTGTTTCAGCTCAAGCAAAAGTAACTGTCCATGTATTATGTTTTATTTATTTATTTAGTTGACAGTGTAATGTCTCTGGTGGAGCGTCTGCCATGGGCTTGTCTCTATGGAAATGTTTTGGAAACTGCTTTGCCTGGAATGTTCCACAGTATGATGGTGGTACATGTTGGTGGTGCGATTCCAGCTCTCACAGATGAATGATGTCGTCGTGTCCTTGGGCAAGACACCCAACTCACCTCACCCCCAGTGTCTGTGTACACTGGTCTATGAATGGGTGAGTGGTTTCTTGATGTAAAACTCTGAGTGCCTTAAAGGTGGAAAAGTGCTATATAAAAATGTGACCATTTACCATTACTTGCTCAACTTTGAAAACATGTTTTCTTGCGACGGGCTCGCCTCTCCACAGATCTAACCTGTAACGTGACCTGCTCGTCTTTATGGAGACAGATCATTTAAATGTCACGGTGTGGAACGTTCTAGGAAAAGCAATAGGCACTTTTCACAACTTTCAGACACCAGAGCAGGTAAAGCTAATAACAACTAGCATGCTAACGGCACACCAGCCTTACTTCCTGGTTTATGGACGGTAAAAATGCTTTCTAATTAGATGCAGACAGCACACGGCGGTTTCATCTTGACATTAGAAAAATGTATGGTTGAAAAAATTATTATTATTTGTACACAAAGTAATTCAAATTGCTTTACAGAATAAGAAAGACATGTTACTTGAAAAAATCAGGTACAGCCCATTTTAGACTTTTTTTTTTTTTTACAATACACTTCAGTTCTGGGATGTGTGATGTTCTCAGACACCGTGAAAACCTGAGTGGTGTGAGCAGAACAGGTTTGTCAGCGTTGTGTGTGTTTGTGTTTGTATTTGTGTGTATGTGTGTGGGTGTGTTTGTGTGTGTGTGTGTTTGTGTGTGTGCGCGTGTAGACCCGGTTTGATAAGTGTGCGATGGAGCGGCCTCCCCGTGCGGCTGCGGTCCCACTGGGCTCACACTGCGTCTCGAGACACTACACACTGAGAGAGGCCCAGAATAACCGACCACACGCAGGGCCAGAGGAGAGGGGCCAGTTATTGACAGATAGCAAAGAAAAGGAAACCAACCAACATTTTAAATTGTAGTTTGTAGCGTGTAACTTAAACGTGTTCATTTTCGAGCTGGAGTTTAGGTGGGGCATATTGCAAACATAAATTCCACTTTTGCTCCACGCAGACAGATACTAAATATGATCTAAGGCATAGTTAAAGGCCATGTACCAGGTTTTATTTCCGTGTCAAAACATGTCCGCTGTGTGCTGTCTGTGTCTAATTAGAAAGCGTTTTATTGTCCGGTAATCAGGAAGTCCGCGTACACTGGCGTATGAATATGTGTGTGAAAGGGTGAATGGTTCCTTGATGTGACTTGAAGGCGGAAAAGCGCTATATAAAAATGAAAAATGCATAATAATGTTTACCATTTTAGTTAGGGTTCGGGTTTGTTTCACTTTTAAAAATCTGGTACAGTGCCTTTAAAAGCAACTGACAGTTACACAGCACTTTATTGTGATAATATTTAAGCCAACGACAGCTCCTGCAGTTGCTTTTATTAAGTCGTTTTAGATGTATATTGCGATTTAAAATGTGCAAATTATAACACAACGATCCACGGGTGTCATAGATTATAACTATGTAGCAGACACCAGCATAATAATCTTCTTTAAAATGATCAAATGACCTTTGGAAAGAAACGTTCAGCTCTATTATATAAACACAGAAAAGCTTCCATCTATCTTGTAGCATAAAAAACTCCCCAAATGGCAAATGCGATAAAAAGTAAAGTCCTGTCACTGCTGGTCTGCTCTGTGTCAGTAACAGTGTGGTTTTCATGCTTCTGCTGTAAAGGTCCCTGCTACTTCTCAAATATTCATTATCGTGTACTTACGTGGATAGCACTGTCCGAATGAGAACATGTCCCCGTTTAAGCACAAGTGTTACGTTTTCTATTGTGCGTTGCCAGATTTAAGGTTCAATTTTAGCTTTCCATTTCGCTTTTTCACGGTTTAGAGGATTTCAGAATTCCAATTTGCCAGTATTCCCAGTGAGAATGACTTCATGACAGTTCAGTTGCTGTTGGCGAGGATATGGGAATGCAAACAGAACGCGCTTTCGGGCTGTTTAAGAGCCGCTAACCAGTTTATTCTGAAGTCAATTTTACTCCAGAGGGTTTTTGTTAAATTTGAGGAGAATGTAAAGAGCACAAGGTGTAGAAAAAACAGGAGGCAGATGAACCATTTATTTTGCCTTAAGGATTTTGTACTTTCGCTGCAGTAGTGATAAGCAGATGGTTTACCCCACGCTAATATTTGAAAACTTATTTTGAAATTGCAAAAAAAATCCACTAAGCTCAATCAATATACCCTTCATTTTGTTTCACTTGACAAAACTTCGAGGCAGAATGGTTGACTTTCCTTGTCTACAAAAAAACAAACAGACACTTGACTACATAATAATAATAATGCAATGGCACTTTTCCAGATGTTCAAAGTTCAAAGTTCACAAACGCTACTGTGGCCACAGCTGCCTTGTGAAAGCTTGACAGAAGCAAGGCTGCCAATCTGCACAATCGACCCCTCCCACCACCAACACTCACGCACGCAGCACGTTCATATGTGGGTGAAGTGCGTTGCCAAATGACATAATGACTTTTGCCACTAGCGCCCCACCGTGGCACCTGGTATTCCCAGCGGTCTCCCATCCAAGTACTGACCAAGCTAGTCCTACTTAGCTTCTGAGATCTGACGAGGCTTCGACAAGAGAGACCTGACCACTACCTACCACCATAGGCTTATTATAATGACCTGTACTGGTCCATATGTCATTTTGTATATGTTCATTTTTATTCTGAAGTTTGTTTTCTTCAAACTTTTTCTTGAGTAACTTCAGCGTCTCACTAAAACAGTTGAGTTTTTGCAGTTCTCCAAATATATACCCGTCATTCATTTTTTTAATCCGGTGCCCTGGAATGACCAGAATCTGCCATTGCCTTTCAGCATCATTCTGGACATGCCCGTTTCTTTTTCAAAACATCAGCCTCCGCCATTAGCCACCCAGCCCAGTGCTCCGTCTGCTCTTTGTAACAGAACGCGTTTATTTTGACACCACTTTTATGCATCATTAGGGGAGAAAAATGAACGGGCCTTTTCTGACAGAGATTGCAATGCTTTTTCCTCTAAATTAGTCCAATCAATTATTCAGTGAGTTGCAATCGGAGCACACTTTGTTTGGCACAGTTCTGCTTTGGGGATGGTGTGGCACATTTGGCAAAGACGTGGAGAACTTTTTCATTTATAATACATTGTAGCAAGAGCAGGAGATGGTTGGGTTTAAAGTGTCCAGCTCAGCTGGGCTAGTACTGGCTAACTGCTAACGGCTAACGATCAGAGGTGGGAGAAGTAATCAGTTTTGTTACTTAAGTAAAAGTACATGTAACGGGTATAATAGCTATAAACTGTTAGTAGTAGTAGTAGTAGGTAGTAGTAGGTAGTAGTAGGTAGTAGTAGGTAGTAGTAGATAATAGTATGTGGTGGCTAGCAGGTTGGCTATGCCCATTTATATATACAGTCTAATAGTAGTAGTAGTAATAGTAGATAGTAGGTAGTAGTAGTAGATAGTAGGTAGTGGTAGTAGTAGGTAGTAGGTAGTAGTAGTAGTAGTAGTAGTAGTAGATAGTAGTAGGTGGTGGTAGTTGTAGTAGGTAGTAGTATTAGGTGGTAGTAGTAGTAGTAGCAGTAGCAGCAGTTGTTAGCAATATACTATGACCAAAGTGCAGATCAAAAAACTAGACACCTCATAGAGAGAGGGCACAGAGACTGTACATTGCATTAACGTGGCACCATATAGTGAATATTAAGTGGACAACAAGACAGAGACACTAGTGAATGGCCATTCATAAAATTCATAGAATACAAAAAGTTCATCGAGTGTTTCACAATGATACTGCACAATCCGGCCAAATACGCTAATAGTTCATAAATACGCTGAGGTAGATTGTTGCATCAAATGAACCAGAGTACAGGAGCAAAGCAAATACTCGAGTAAAAGTAAAAATATCACATGAAAAATCTACTACATATTAAAGTACCTGTTTAAAAAAGTATTTCACGCAGATTTTGAGCGCTAATAAAGCTTCAAATGTAGTGATTTTGATAAAGATTTGTGTTGAATTTTATTTAACAGAAACAACTAAATCGATGCTTTTTTCCCGAGCTGTTTTTACTTTTATTTTTGTTTGCTCATATTATGAACTTGGTTTATGTATATGTATATCAGTTTTTGTTGACTTTGCGTGAAGCTCTTTGGGCAGCTTAAGTTGGATTTTAAATGTGCTGTATAAATAAAATGGAACTGAATTTAAATATAAACCCCTTGGCCTTTTCAGCAGGTCTCAAACAATAATAAAAAATACTTTTACTTTTCACTCCTGTTCAAAAGTGTTGTGGAGTAGAAAGTACAGATACCTGCTCTCAAATGTAGTGAAGTAAAAGTAAAACGTACTTAAATATGTACTCAAGTAAAGTACAGATAGCTACAATTTTTACTTGTACTACTTTACTTTGTTATGTTCCACCACTGCTAATGATACAATGCAATGGTGGGCCTATAGGATTAAATCCATTGTGGGTAGGAAAAAGCGTCCGTACTTTTTTACAACCTAAACCTGACCTAAAGAAATAAACACACTGAAGAGAGTCATTTCAAAAGAGAATTAATAAACTGAAATATGTTTATGAAATCAAAATGTAATTGGGTTTTACTTTAATTAATTATGAGTGATCTATTTAGCTTTAAAACTATACAGAAATCAATGTAAAAGTCCATATACCATATTTAAGAGATATTACAGATCAAAAGATATTACACGAGTTTTTACTATACGGTTTTGAGTTAGTTTTACTGTCTGTGGGTTTGGGATACTTCTACTTTGGAACTTCTGCACCTGTGACTTACTTTTCATGTTTTTCACGTTTGGGGAAAAAAGCCAAACGCTCTGAAGCCATTCATTATTAATACACATAAACTTTTTAGAAGTCCTGGGATTAAAAGTAGAGGAGAAGAAGTAGTTGGTGTGACCCAGTTCATACAAACTTTAATCAATGTTTAAGGAGAACATCCAAGAAACGGTACGAAATGAAAATGAATTGGAGCTCGGCCAATCAGAGTCTGCTTCGCTTCGCCTCTCAACCAATCATATCTCAAGTCCTTCATGTAGATACACTCTCTCCTTCATGCTACATCCATCTTCTACTCCGCCACAGCAGCCAAACCATCAGCCTCTTCATCTCTTCTTCACCACCACCAAGCAAACGATAAGAAGTTCTCTTACTCTGCCATCTACTCCATGCTAACTTGTCCTTCAGTTAGCCATAGCCATTTAAGCCTCCCCCTTTACCTGGTAAATCCAAAATGGTATTTCTCTGTATTTTTTATACAGATGGATCAGTCTGTTGTGTCTCAAGCCCGGTCAAATGTGATCGTCCAATCAGATCTGTTTATTTCAGCGACACGTGTGAAACAAAGGAGCTCATTGGTCACCTCGGATTTACAAATAAAATCAAATTTGTCTCACCTCAGATTAACAGAGTTTAGTGCTTCGCTCATAGATTCTGTAGAAATCCACCATGTTTTTCAGCCCCCTGTGATATTTTTTTCCTTTATTTTTTCCGATACAGACAAAACATGCATGTCCCTGATTGGCTAATCCACCTGTCAATCACGCTCATTTGAAAAATTCATTAGTGATCAGACTCACATCTTTGTAAAGTGTTGGAGAAGTGTGTGTTCTGGATCCCAGGCGGCTCTTCCAACTTATTTAGAGAATGTTTGACTTTTTCCACTGCGGCAAATAAATTTCATAAACAGTTACAGTTACATAGAACGCATGATTATATTTTATTTTTTTCTCACAAAGAAATCAAGACTTTTTGGGTGTAGTGGCTCTCGGGGCTGTAATATGTTACCACCTATTGCTAATCTCCATGCAATCCAGTCTTAATGATAAAAACTCAAAACCATAATCATATTTTTATCCATGAACTTACACTTTCTGAATTCGTCCCTCCATGTTACATTCAACAACTTGTCCCTCTTGTTCTACCTCTTGTTCTTTCGCTATTATGTCTATAACTCAAGATATGAACATTAATAACGGACAAAACAGGCGTCTTCTTTCCCCGAGGTTTCTCCCGCTAGCGTTAGCAACGGGTTTGATTGACACCGTTGCTAAGTTCCCACTCCGTGCTAAACCAGTGGCGCTGGCGGGAAGGATTGTTACCTTCAACAGCCTCACTCCGGATTGGCTCTTTGGTTGCTATGATACTCATGGAATTCTAAATCAGAAAGAAAGAAATCGGCTCCAAATTGGCCCCTATAACTGCTCTAGCCTCGATGAGCTTCATTTGACTGAAGCTGAACGCTGTGGCTGACGTCGACGCTCCCTTTGTCCACTTCTTTATAAACTTTATGGTAATAACATAAGCTGTTTACTATACACACTATCACTGGATATAACCTACTTTTGCCACGGCACAGTAATTAGCCCTCTGAGTTTTGACTTCAAACACAGGTTCTGTTGAGGTGCATGCTGGTACCACATATATTCAGATTTCTCTTTGAACTTCCTGTCACTGCTTTGTGCTTTGTTAACGCTGCCTTGGTGTTAGCGTGTCACACTCCCCCCTCTGACTCCTGGTTACACACACTGCACATAGACAGGTTCAACAGTACAAATGCCATTGCAAATTCAACCTTTGATCCTTAAGCTAAAATTCACCTGGATTTCAGCACTTTGCAACGTTAGCTAGTATTCAACGTATCTGCTGTCTGCTGGTTAGAGTATATTATATTTCTTATTGTCCATCCCAAACATAGACTGTGTAAAGAAGTGGATTAAGTGAGTGTGACGTCGCCCATAGCGTTCGGCTCCAGTCAAATGAAGCTCGTCGAGGCTAGAGCAGTTACAGGGGCCAATTTGGAGCCGAGTTCCATATTTGGAATGCCGGCCACGAGTATCATAGCAACCAAAGAGCCAATGAGGAGCGAGGCTGTTGAAAGTAACACCACTTCCCTCCCACACCGCTGGTTTAGCAGGGCGTGGGCGCTTAGCAACTCTGTCAACCAAACCTGTTGCTAAAGCTAGCGGGACACAATAGCGAAATAAAAACACCAGGATCATGTAGAGCGGGTTAATACGAACATTTTAAGACCAAAACGACGAGCCTGACAGCAGCAGTTACAGAGAGAGGGGCGACAGTTTTTCAATAGAAAGTGAATTGGAGCCAGAGTCGATGGAGCCGGAAGCGCACCCATACTCACTTCCTGTCTGAAATGTGTCGGCTAGTGGGTTAGCTATGCCCATTTATATATACAGTCTATGGTCCCAACAAAGACAGAAATGCATCTCTGAAAGAGGTTAAAGGTCCACTGTGGAACTTTTTGGTCCATTATCTGCTTTTGTCACGTAGATGTCAATGTTTTTTTCATAGAATATACCACAGTATTGTATGAAACTTGTTTATTATTTATTCATTCAATTTGAGTTGATCCCTTGGTTTCGGAATGATGAAAATTTAGGACTGTTGCCATAGTAATTAACAATTTAAAACAAAATACTAAATCTTTCAATGGTGAGAGGTCTTCAAGCTGAAACCCGCAAATACAATATCTTAACACCGGCTTGTCTCCATGGAGATGGATAAGTGAGTGTTTGTCCTCTGATCCGAAGGTTGCCGGTTCGAATCCCGCGCTCGACCTTTCAGCTCTCACAGATGATTACTGCTGTTGTGTCCTTGGGCAAGACACTTAACCCACCTCGCCCCCAGTGTCTGCGTACACTGGTGTATGAATGTGTGAGTGAATGGGTGAGTGGTTCCTTGATGTAAAGCGCTTTGAGTGACTTGAAGGTGGAAAGGCGCTATATAAAAATCTGACCAATTACCATTTACCGTACCAGTAATGCATTGCTGTGGAACACTCTAAGCAAATTTCTCCATCTCCATGGAGAAATTAAGATGGCGACCCTCCACCTGCAACTTTAAAATACGCATTCAACCACAATCATTAAAAACGATACAGAGTTTATAGTTGGTCTGCTCTGTTCTAATGTTTTATTGCAAATGGAAGACTCATTATTGTGACCATTTTCCTTAGCGAGTAGATTTTGTAAGTTCCCATTCTTCATATACAGTATAATCCTAACTAAAGCTGCACATTTCTGACTCTGGTGCTTTTAAACTGATAGCACCCAAACCCCGGAGTCTTCGTTGTGGCTGAAATCAAACGATAGTATGTGGTCACTTCGGACACTTTGCTCTTACTAAACTTCCAGACTCGTTCCTATCTGCACTGACCAGAGGCAGGACTTGATCCCTGGGCCTGTGGACTGTGTGCAGATAAAGCTCCTTTTCTCTTTGGTATCGTCTGCACCCACGGCAACGGACAAGATGTTCTCCCGCGGTGCTCAGTCTCCACTTAAGAAATTATATAAAGTTAAAAAGTTAAAAAAGTATGTTATGTTATGTTATTTTATCTTATTATTTTGTATTCATTTTTCCTATTCCATTTAAAGGTGCACTATGTAACTTTTCTGGTCGCTATGGAGATACAACAGCCTTGTCTGGAATGTTTCACAGTATGCCATTAGACTTAATATCTGACATTTATACTACTACACTACTACAAGTGTTTTTACTGCTAAATAATACCTTGTAAAATACATGTGAGCGAGGTCACCTTTCCACAGATCTGACCTGTAACATGTCACCTGCTTGTTTGCATGGATAAACATAAAGGTTTAACGTCACACTTTTGAACAATCCAGGAAAAGCGATAACATCCCCATGGAGACGAGCAGGTGTTTTAGTGTCATTCCAAATTTGCATTAGCTCTGATGTCGATCTGTTTACAGAGCTTTGAAAAAGGTTTTGGTTCTCAAGCCGACTGTCCAATCAGAACGCAGAATGGTAAATGGTCACGGTCACATTTTTATACAGAACTTTTCCACCTTCAAGGCACTCAAAGCGCTTAACATCAACGAACCACTCACCCATTCACACGCACATTCATACACCAGACACTGTGGGCGAGGTGGGTTAAGTGTTAAGTGTCTCGGCCAAGGACACAACATCAGCATTCATCTGTGGGAGCTGGAATCGCACCGCCGACCCGTGGATCGGCGAACGCAGAACGAGCTCCTCGCTTTCGACTGGCACAGAGCGCGGCTGTGTTCTCAGTATGATGACATCCCGGGTTAAGTTCTACACCTTTAAAGCTTCGACTTTTCATTCACTTATATTTATTTCTACAGGGAGAGTCCAGCGAGAGCACTCAGACTCTATATTTGATGAGAGCCCTGTTCAAACACTGAACAATACAAACAAAAACAAACAAAAGAAAAAACAGATCCATTTAAAACATTAAAAGCAGGAGCAGGTGTGAGTATAAATGTTTATCACCAGATTATTAAAGTGCATTAGTGGCACCTGTGTATCCAGTTTTACATGTCCTTGAAATGTATTACATTTTTGGGAAGCAGTTTTTAGACGTAGACGATCATGAGATCTTGTATTAAAAGTTCTCCACCTCTTCTCTTCCCCCTCTCTCCTCCTCCATCTCCCCTCTTCCCTCCCTCTCTCCTCCTCTCCTCTCTCTCTCCTCCTCTCTTCCTTGAATTGGAGCCAGAGTCGATGGAGCCGGGAGCGCGCCCATGATCACTTCCTACTTGGAATGCGGCGGCTCGCTGGTTTGCTTTGTCCATTTATATATACAGTCTGTGTCTGAAACGCAGCAATAAAGATGTGTAGCTTGCACATCATTTTAGAAAAAATCATATTTGCATTCGATGATAATTTTGGATTCCATTAAAAGCTTTCATTTTGTATAGCAACACTTTGTATCTCAGTGCTTTACAGCGTGGTTTTAAGTGGCCGGTCGTGTTGTCGTGAGTGCTTCAAGAGCCTGTAGAGGGGTGCCGTATAAGTACTATATAACGCTGGCATTTACCTTGCATTTAGCGGAGCATCGAATACATTTCCTGTATGTTTTTTGTTAGTGCAATGACCCTGAACCTTAGCAGGCGGTTCTCTAGTTACAGACTGCAGCAAATTATTCACACTCTAATTCGACAAGTTTGCATCAGATGCCCTCCCTGTCAAAACCAACCACTTCATGAACCGGTCGAGGTTACAGAAGTGTCTTGCCCAGGGACACAAACAACCGCACAGCTTTCAACGAGGGTAGATTTATGGAAGGATTTATATGTTTTGCTCTCAACACAATTTGCTTTAGCTACTGCCTTCATGTTTTACGTTAAATGGTCGGTCTACATAGAAATCTTCTGTTATCCAGGCTGGGGACTGGCACAAACATGGGGCTTTGGTGACATAAAATTAAGCTTATATTCAATCAAATGTCAATCAAATCAAAGTAAGGGTCAGATAGTCACTATTTCACAAAAGCGTTATCATTTATATGCTGAAAAATTACTGATCCAAATGCTTTACAAAAATGATGAGTTTTTTTTTTTTAAGTGGTAGTATGTAACTTTCTGGGTCTGTTATCCAGGCTGGGGACTGGCACAAACATGGGGCTTTGGTGACATAAAATTAAGCTTATATTCAATCAAATGTCAGTCAAATCAAAGTAAGGGTTAGACAGTCACTATTTCACAAAAGCGTTATCATTTATATGCTGAAAAATTACTGATCCAAATGCTTTGCAAAAATTATGAGTTGTTTTTTTTTTTTAAGTGGTAGTATGTAACTTTCTGGGGGTGTCTGTGTTTCTGTGGGCGGAAAGCTAACTGCATGATTCTATGGAAATCCTCAAGTTAAAAAAAACATACTTTGGAACATTGTCCATGGAGATCGATAAGTTTTATGCCATACTATGGAATATTATATCCAAAGGAACAACATTTCTATGGAAACAAGAAGAAGGAGGCCAAATAAGAGTTTAGTGGACATGCATGCCCACCATAGACTGTATATATAAATGGACGTAGCTAACCTGCTAGCCGCCGCGTTCCAAATAGGAAGTGATCATGGGCGCGCTTCCGGCTCCATCGACTCTGGCTCCAATTCACTTTCTATTGAAAAACTGTCGCCCCTCTCTCTGTAACTGCTGCAGTGAGTCATTTTGGTCTTAAAATGTTCGTATTGACCCGCTCTACATGATCCTGTTTTTTTTTGTTTCACTATGCCGCTCTACATGATCCTGTTTTTTTTTTGTTTCACTATGATGTCCATAACTGAAGATATGAACATTAATAACAGACAAATCAGGTGCCTTTTTTCCCTAAGGTTGCTCCCATTAGCGTTAGCAACAAGTCTCATTGACAGTGTTGCTAAGCGCTGCACTCTGCTAAACCAGCGGTGCGGGTTACCTTCAACAGCCTTGCTCCGGATTGGCTCTTTGGTTGCCATGAAACTTCCAAACATGGAACTTGGCTCCAAATTGGCCCCGAGCTTCATTTGACCGGAGCCGAACGCTATGGGCGACGTTGCACTCACTTAGTCCACTTCTTTATACAGTCTATGATGCTCACAAAAAAAAGATGTGCAACTTTTGTCTATTTTTTGGCTCAAAAGTTACATACTGGGGCTTTAGGGAGTTTTTATTATTTGTATATTACGTAACCCATTGACCAGATGTTCCGTTCCTCTCTCCGTGTGCTAATTTGTACCTCGCAGTCACCATTAACTTTCATTCATAAATTATTACAACGACTTTGCAGCTGGCACTGGATTCAATCTGACTTTCTACGACTCATTTTGGCTTTATTTCGAGAATTGGATCACACACTTTCACTGACGCACCTTATTAGCATAGCGGCTCAACTTATGACAAAAATACTTGAATGTTTTTGGCACCAATTAGCTGCAGAACCAAAAATCTAAAGTTTTCTAACAAACTCTGTCATTGCTAGCCGCCTCTCCTCGGGTCATGTACGGATGTTTCTACCACAACCGGAGCATCATTATATTTTTCTATCCAAGTTTTCGTGGCTTTCATCTGGTAAACTCTAACTCTTTTAAAGCTTTCCAGTCCTCGCTATTGTCTATTTCCTTTGGCCTATTTCTGCCCTCGCTGGCTGTAGACCCGGGCGAATGGTTTGGTCCGGTCTCAGCCTGCAGACCTGAGTCATGATTGGCTCGTCTCCCCCTCCGTCGCCGAAATCATTTTGTGAGTCACCTTTTCATGTCACTGCCAGGAGAGATGTGGGGCCAGATGGGCAGTTTTTCCAATAAACAAGTAGTGGTTTTGATCTGGAGTTATGACATTACAGAGCCGGGTTTGGCACGAGGCTCCTGTCCCACAAGAAGAACATATGCTCCACCGCGATGCACAAAAACATGGGGCTTTTGGAGTTGTCTGTATCAGTGGTTTTCAACTGTTTTGGGACAAATGACTCCAATTAGATTTATTTAGCTGGATTTACAATAGTTTAAAGTGCTAATATTTTGGGGGTGACCGAGTGTTTGTCCATTGATCTGAAGGTTGGCATTTCAAATCCCGCTCTCCACATAAACATCATTGGTAGAGCGGCCACAAGTTGGCGGTGCGATTCCAGCTCCCACAAATAAGTACTGTCATTTGTTCTTGGGCAAGACACTTAACCCACCTCGCCAACCATTTACCATTTGACCATATTATGTACTATTATAACAGTGTTCCCTCATCATTAGCTTACCCAAAGTTGTCATGCATATTTAAGTAATCCTGTTTTTGTTCTGCATTCAAGGTTTGAGTGCTCAGAAAATTGCCGTTTTCACCTACACCCTGTCTCCACCCGCTGCTCTGTCTTTACCTTGTCCTTGTAGTTGTTCCAAAAAAAATAAGATGCCAGTTTATACATGTAGGGTTCAAAAATGTCAGTGTTTGTCCACCGATCCAAAGGTTCTCGGTTTGAACCGTCGGTAAAGCAGTCAGATCCACTGACCCCCAGGTTGGCGGTGCGATTCCAGATCCCATAACTGAATGCTGTCATTGTGTCCTTGGGCAAGCCACTTAACCCGCCTCACCCCCAGTGTCTGCGTACGCTGGTGTATGAATGTGTGAGTGAATGGGAGAGTGGTTCCTTGATGTAAAGTGCTTTGAGTATTTTGAAGGTGGAAAAGCTCTATATGAAAATGTGACTATTTACCATTTTACAACTTTTTTCAACAATAAAACATAGATGAAAATCCGTTGCTTGGAATGGTAAAAAAATATATATATAGAGAGAAGGGGCCACCAGTTAAGAGCAGGTAAATGGTCAATGGTCACATTATATAATGCTTTTCCACCTTCAAAGCACTCAAAGCGCTTTACATCAAGAAACCGCTCACCCATTCACACACACACTCATACACCAGTGTACGCACACACTGGGGACGAGGTGGCTAAGTGTTGCGTGTCTTGCCCAAGGACACAACAGCAGCATTCATCTGGTGAAGCTGGAATCGCACCAACCTGTGGGTCAGTGGATCTGACCGCTCTACCGAAAATGATTTTTTTGTTTTTGTTTTTTTTATGTTGAGAGCAGGATTCGAACCGCCAACCACTCTACCAACTGAGCTACTGACGCTCACCTTCCAACTCCCTTCCAATATTGTTTTGTCATATTTATGCACTGCTCCTAATACATGAACAAACAAACAAACAAACAAACAAATAAATAGGCTTATTATTGTCAGTACTTGACTTTAAATCAGAATGATGTTTGATTGGCTGTTCTTGTCTCGTTGAGATCATGTGTACTCTCCGGTTCCACCCGACCTCATCTGACCACATCATCTTGACACTTTTTCCTTATTTGTCCCAAACAGAGACTTGACTTTGTGCCAGTGTCTGCAGAAGACGTCTCCAGAGTGGCACCAAGACACAACAGCCCTGTCTCTGCCCTGTCCTCGCATGACATCATCTGCCATTTTTATGTTTGTATATTTCTATTTCTATTTTCTATTGTACTTTTTGGAATTTTGGAAGAAGTTTCTAGGTCTTGAATTTTGGCCATTAAAAGTCTTATTGTTCTATTGCGTGTTTACTTCTAGTCTCGTCCTGTTGGATAAATCTGTACTGGAGATGCTCGAAATTGGACAAAATCAAAAGTTGGGGTCATGATTATTTGAAACAATCATTTTTTTACGCGCAAAAATTTTAAAAATAGAAGAATTACAATTGCAATCATGTTTGTAATGTTTTGTGATTCAAGTTTTAAAGGGCGTACACTACCAGTCAAAAGTTCAAATAAAATTTTCTTTTTGTCTTTGTACATTTTATATACATACAGAAGACATCAAATATATGAAGCAAGATTTTTTTCTCCTCAAAGTAGCCACCCTTTGCTTTGTCAAAAAATATTTATTAGTTATTTAGCTTTTTTCTTTTCTACATAATTCCATATATCTTTCTTCATATATTTGATGCCTTCCATATGTATAAAATGTAGAAAGTAGTCAAAATAAATAAATAAATAAAAAGTTTTGGTGGGGAATAAGCATGGCCTGTATATATAAATGGACATAGCTAACGTGCTAGCCGCTGCGTTCCAAATAGGAAGTGATCATGGGCGAGCTTCCGGCTCCATCGACTCTGGCTCCAATTCACTTTACATTAGACTTGGAATTTACATTACATTACAATTTTAAAATGTTCATATTAACCCGCTCTGCATGATCCTAGTAGTTTTGTTGCGTTCGTATTTCAAGATATGAACATTAATAACAGACAAATCAGTTGCCTACTTTTTTGTGAGGTCACTCCCGCTAACGTTAGCAACAGGTTTGATTGACAGCGTTGCTAAGCGCCTGCTCCCTCCTATTCCATCAGTGGTCTCGCTCTGGATTGGCTCTTTGGTTGCTATGATACTCGCGGTCGGAATTCCTAATACGGATCTCGTCTCCAAATTCGCCCCCATAATTGCTACCCTCGATGAGCTTCATTTGACTGGAGCCAAAAGCTATGGGTGACACGGTCCACTTCTTTATACAGTCTGTGGGAATAAGTTAGATTCATTTATTTTGTTTACGTTTTATTTTGAAGTGTAATCATAATTTCTAGTTGATTAATTCCACACCCATCATCTACACTGTGTCTTGTATTGTTTACTTTCTCAGCTGTCCAATGCCGCATGTCTCATTGTGTTTGGTTGCCGTGCCGACCGGTTGTTTGTCGGTTGCTGTTTTGGTTAGCGCGGGCTCTGATGCGTGTCCATGTTATGAGGTGGCGATGTGGGGAGGAGGTGCTGGGGCGTGTCTTCTTATGAAATCAGATGGTATAAGTAACTCCACATAGCAGAAGCGAAGTCCTGGGAATTGCACCCTCGACCTCCCTGTTTCAGTCACTTGCCGTCTCTCCTGTCTGTCGCTCAAAGGTTGGCTCTCTGCCGTCTTCGCGGTTCTGTTCTGCGTATGTTTGTTTGTCTGGTTTGTAACACTGTCTAAGCAGAGGACAACACATTCAAAATACAGGGATTCTCGTACACGCAGACCTATGTGCAACAAACTGATGCACTATTAGAGCTGGGATCATGCAGAAAAACAAAACAAAACATTAGCAATATCTGCCATGTTAGCTGCAACGGAGCATAAAGTCCATAGAGATGCGTTATCCAAAACAATGTAAACAAAGTGAACAGAACGGAGTCGATCGCTACCGGTGAACGTATTTATCACTATAGAGGCCGAATACTTTTGAATGAGCGCTGTAACTGTTTAATGCTGCGTCCCAAGGCGGGTATTTCTCTTGAACCTTACAAGTTCTGACCTCAGAGCGTTCTAGATGAATCGTATGTTATGTTCTGGTCAGATTACTGCTGGACACTGCCTTATATCTGTCTGAAGGGAGGAGCCAACTACACTGAAACTAACACACCTATTTGTTTACAGTGTCTGTTTGTTGACTAGGTCTGATGAGCAGTGGTGGGTGAAGTACTCAATTTTGTTACTTAAGTAAAAGTACAGATACAGAGGCTTACAGAGTTACTCAAGTAAAAGTAAAAGTATCACATGACAAAATTTACTTAAGTACCCATTTAAAAATTTAAGTGTTGTTAATTTGTTGAAGTGTAAATGTAGTGATATTGATAAAAACGATACATATTTTGGTCAACGGGAACAATATGAATTTTGTGTATTTATTTTTGTTTGCTCACAGCCGAAGCTTGAACTTGAAAACTTTAGTCAGGATGTTACCACAAACATGGTAAAAATAACCCCTTTTTACTTTTCAGTCCAGTTAAAAATGTAGTGGAGTAGAAAGTACAGATACTGCTCTCAAATGTAGTGAAGTAAAAGTAAAAAGTATCCAGCGGAAAATGTACTTAAGTAAAGTACATATACTTAAAAATTCTACCTAAGTACAGTACTTTAATACTTGTACTTTGTTACCTTCCACCACTGCTAATGAGCTACACTTGGTTACAACTTTTTGTCCAGTTGACGGATTTAAATTTTTCTTTTACTATGGATCGTACCTGGACGACTGAGGGATCACACAGACAACATGGCTAATACAAAACCGGGGGCTAAAGAAACGTTATACAAATATGTTTAACATCTAAATAACATTACATTGTTTTGTTTAATATTGATTTGACCTGTATTAAATGTTTACATGCTTTATGTGCTGGTTAAACACTCAGAACCTTTTGTTGTGGTGAGTAGCATTGTTGTAATACGTCACAGTTTAACTCAAAGTGAAGAGGAAGTCCTCCAATCATCTCCCAATTCCCAAGGGATTAAACGTTCGAGCGGCGTTCCAGGGCCTTTTTTCACGGCCGAGGTGAGAAATATCCCAATTACCAGTTTCCAGGAATGCACCATAATATTAGGGTAAAAATCTGTTTAAATCACAACACTTTTGAGTCTGTCGTTACAAAACCAAATTGTTATCTTTACTAAAACCCACAAAATGACAGACCATAAGAAAACTAGCAGAAAATGAACATGTTTTGTGAGCCTGTTTTAAAAATAATTTGTTTTCCTATTCTTTTGTGTAGTTAACGCCTCGCATAATGTGCCACTGAACAAACCAATTTTATTAATACTGTTTAATTCTAGATGGGCTAAATCGTTCACGAAAAAGACTTGAAATCCCATTGTGTTTGTCTATGGCCTTAATGAACAAAGGCCTGTGGTTTAATGGGTGTGAATGGGCATCGGTTTGGCACATCCTGGTGGTTTGGCTGCAGCACGGGCCACTTCAGGACTATTAGAGAAACTGAACCAAATGAAGCCGCCAGTCAGGAAGTTAAAACGACTCTTGGGGACGTTTTATTTTCAGTATCAAATGGTAGAATGCTTTGGTTTCATAATAATAACAACACGTTTTTGTAACAGTTTGGTAGCAGAAGTGCTCATCTGTTTTATTACTGATTTGAATAGTACACAAGCTCAAGTTGGTTGCGTATATTTAGATTATAAAGTTGAATTGAGTTATTGTTGCGGTGTGTTGGACGTTCACAGAGGACCGCACTAAGCTCTGTAGTGCAATGCAAATTTGAACAATCAAAACGACAAATTGGTCTCATTAAAAAGCATTTACTAGATCAGATTTCATTATGATCTAAATCTGTCCTGTGGTTTCTGCGTTCTAGAAAAACACAAAAATCAAATAGAAATCATTAAGAATTTTTTTCACCAATTCACATTTTTTCCCAAATGCTCTGGTTGCGTGTTTATAACCAGCTGCGTATGTGAACAGTCAAAGCAAGAAATATCAATGGGTTTTCAAATTTGCCAAAATATATATACAATTTTGTTTTTTTTGGTTTTTTTTTTTACCAATAATGGCATTTTAAAACAAGGGCGAGATTGAGATGGAGAGGATAACAAGAGAGAAAAGACAGGCAGATGACTGACTGCCAAGGATTGTGGGTAAGGAAGCAATTTCTGCAGGTTCAGTGCAGGTGCGCTACTGGCAGTGGAATATGCACAGGGAATACATTTCAGCTTTTTGTGGTCGAAGGATTTTTGATCTATCTCTCTCTCACCCATGTCTCCAGCTCTCTCTCTTCTCTCTTCTCGCTCTCTCTTCTCTCTGTTTTCTCTTTCTGTCTCTCTTTCTCCCTCTCTCTCTCTTTTTCTCTCTCCCTTTTCTTTCTCTCTCTCCCCCTCCCTCTCTGTCTTTCAATCCCTATCCTCCATCTCTCTCTCTCTCTCCTCTCTCCTCTCTCCTTCTCTGTCTCTCATCCCCTACCCCCTCTCTATCTCTCTCACCTCTCTCTCTCCTTTCTGTCTCTTTCCTCCCTCTCTCTTCCTCTCCTTTCCCCCTCCACCCCCCTCTCTCTCTGCTCCACTTGCCAACAGTGACATCATGCTGTCAGAGTGATGTCTTCTTTGGATGGGGGTTCAGTTTTATTCCAGAAAGAACTGTATAGTCATAACCTTTAGTGCATCTGCTGATCAATACAAGCAAAGCATTAAACAGGATGAATTGAGGCTATGCCATAATTTTATAGAGATCAAGATTAAACAAAAAAGAACTTCAAGTTATTGGCAACATTTGCAAACTACATAGTGCCAGAATAATGTTTGAGTGCATGTTTAGCATTTAGCAGATTACAGTCTCCATTTGTTCAGTTAGCCTGAGATTTCAAATGTGTTAGGCAATTATCCATCCATCCTTTTTTCTTCCACTTATCCGGGGCCGGGTCATGGGGGCAGCAGTCTAAGCAAGGCCTCCCAAACTTCCTCCAGCTCCTCCGGTGGGACCCCAAGGCGTTCCCAGGCCAGCTGAGAGACAGTCCCCCCAGTGTGTCCTGGGTCTTCCCTGGGGCCTCCTTCCAGTGGGACACGCCCAGAACACCTCCTCAAGGAGGCATCCAGGAGGCATCTGGAACAGATGCTTGAGCCTCCTCAGCTGGCTCCTCTCAACATGGAGGAGCAACGACTCTACTCCGAGCTCCTTGCATGTGACTGAGCTCCTCACTCTGTAAAGGAGTGCCCAGCCACCCTGTGGAGGAAAATTGTTTTGACCACTTGTATCAGTGATCTTGTTCTTTCAGTCATTGGCCAAAGCTCATGACTGTAGGTGAGAGTAGGAACGCAAATGGAGTGGTAAATCCAGAGCTTTGCTTTTCGACTGCAGATGCTGCACTGGTCCGCCTGTCAATCTCACGCTATATCTTTCCCTCAAGACCCTGAGATACTTGAACTCCTCCTCTTGAGGCAGGGACTCTCCACCCACCTGGAGAGGGCAAGGGATTTGGAGGAGCTGATTTTCATCCCAGCAAACCGTCCTGGTGCATGTTGCAGGTCCTGGTTCTATGAAACCATCAGGGCAACATCATCTGCAAACAGCAGAGATGAGATCCCGTGGTCCCTGACCTGGACCCCCTCCGGCCCCTGGCTGCGCCTAGAAATTCTGTCCATAAAAACAATGAACAGAACCGGTGACAGAGGGCAACCCTGGTGGAGTCCAACATGCACCGGGAACAGGTCTGACTTACTGCTGGCAATGCGAACACAGCTCCTGCTCCGGTCATACAGGGACCGGACAGCAAAGGGCTTAGCAAAGGGCTCCATACTCCTGGAGCAGCCCCCTAAGGAGGGGGATGGGGTTGAATGCCTTCTCCAGATCCACAAAGTGCATGTGGACTGGTTGGGCAACCTCCCATGAGCCCTCAAGCACCTGATGGAGAGTACAGAGCAAGTACAGTGTTCCACGACAGGGACAAAAGCCACACTGCTCCTCCAGAATCCAAGGTTCGACTATTGGTTGAATTCTCCTCTCCAGTCCCTGGAATAGACCTTACTGGGAAGGTGGAGGAGTATGATTTCCCTGTAGTTGGAACACGCCCTCTGGCCCCCCTTCTTAAATCCATCCAGAGACTTATCATACTCAGAATGGATCTCACCCATCCCCGGAGCCTTGCCACTGAAAACCTTGCCAACCCCCTCAGTGACTCCTCAGTCTCTGCTTCCTCCTCGGAAGATGTGTCGGTGGGAAGAAATCCTCAAAATATTCCTTCCATTGTCTGTCAACGTCAACGCCCAGTCGAGATCAACAGCTCTCCGCCCCCACTGTAGAGCTGTTGACCTCCAATGGGGATGTTGTCGCTGGTTATGCAATTAATACACGCTAAATGTTTGCGTTAGCATTTTTCAGCTGCTGTTAAAAGATAAATTACCTCATTTGTACCAAGCTAAATTTCATATTCAGTATTATTGCCTGGAGAACTGGCATGGGGTCAGATGACTAATGTTTGGAAGCCAATGAAATTATTTTCTGTGATGCATTTCTTTACAAAAAAAATTAAAATAGCACAATCTCGGCCACATAGTTCCTGTCAATCTCCGGATCTTGTTGTGACAAATCAGTGAAAATGATGAAGCGATTACTCATTTGGTGTAATGTCATAATACAAAAAAACACTCAAATTGGGATAGCTGCAGTGGTCGAAAATGCAGTTTACTTATGTCATTTGAAAGACACTTTGGCCCACATCATTAAACCGAAAATTCAAATTACAATAGTTCAGGAAATGACAATATTGGCCTTAGGAAATTCTCCTTTTGAGACCTCCTTGCTTCCTGTGTGTAGCTTAGACACCACTGAATTATAGGTTAGTTAGACTATCCATGGGTTTTACAATGATGAAAAGTGACTGTTGCCATGGCGATTAACAATTTAAAAACAAAATATTATTTCAACCCGGAGACACTCAGACAGGCACAAAGAGAAAAGTATTAGTAGAAAAGTATCACTGGCGCTCAGACCCCGGCAGAAGAAGTTGCGATGAAGGGCGTGGTCAGTTAGATGACGTTAGGGAGATGCCTTCAACCCCGGGGTCTGGACACTGGAAGTGGTAGAGATGAGGCCAGGGGAGTAAAGGGGTCGATGAGAAGTCAAGGGGGTGCTGGGGAGGAGGTGAGGTGCGGCACAAACTGAAACGGCCATGTGGATTTGATTTGGGCAGACTGGGTGCTGGTTGGATAAAGAGGAGGTGCAGCAAGCAGCGGGGAGGAGTAATAGGAGGAGGTGGTGAAGGCTGAGGAGCAGGTAAACTCTGGAGAAGCAGTGAGGTAGACGGGAGCGCAGTTAGGTCTTCCAAGCTGAATTTATGCTAGCTCTATATCTTATATCTTTTGAATGGGAAAGAGCACCAAATTTTGAAACCCATAGCTAGTTTCATCCACATTAGATCAACAAAGAATGTTTCAGTTTTTAATATTGAATTGTGACTTTAAAGGTCCTACATTGTACAAAATTAACTCTTGTGAGCTTTAATCCATGTTATAATGTTGTTACCTCCTCAAAAACATACCTGGAGTTGTGTTGTGTTGTTTCATTCGACATGTTTGAGTAACCCTTTATTAATAGACTGTCTACATCTCCAAAGCTCAAAATGCTCTGTTCCACCTTGTGATGTCATGGAGCAGTAGTTTTCAAGTTAACAGCTACGTCTTACCTTTAGAGATTGATTGATAGACCTGATAAATGTTGGCAATTCCAGAGATGAAATCATCCAAACAATTCAAGTGAAGGTGTATTAAGTTTAAAAACATAGTGGAGCACTTCCTGTATTACCACATGAGATCACAAGGTGGAACTGAGCATTTTCTGTTTGAGAGAAGAACTCAGCCTAAATATGCAGGGTTTGTGTGTTAAACGTGTGAATGACACAAAACACAACTCCAGGTCTGTTTGCGATGAGGAAACATTATAACATAGATCAGAAAACAGCATAACACGAGCCCTTTAACCAGAACTATTTACACCTTTAATTGTGCCATTTTGTTTTAAGTTGCAAAACTCATAGAAAATCCTTTATATTAGCTGCGCGTGCAAAGCCACGTGAACCAACGTGGAATTTGAGTCAACTTTATTACCGTTACTATGACAACTATAGATCATATTTGTGGGTTTCTAATATAAGGGTGTCTAGCTGGTGCAGGTCTGGACTCGCTCGAAATCCGAGGTGACACAGAGGCCTGGGTCACAGAGTCGCACTTCCTGAGCTGTCAGAGCAGATCTATATACGGCAGGTCGACACAGCCAGCGCTACAGTAATAAAAGACAAATCCTATAGGCACACTCCAAGAAGTTATTTGTCAAATCTATATTGTATTGTTGTTTACTAGAAGCCTGAGGTGGGAGCATCTAAGGGGCTCATTTTAATATACCAGGTCTCAAACTGTAAATAAGAATGAAAGGACAGCATTATCATTCCAGTCATGTGCCGTGGTTCCATTATATACAGGGACGTGTGGGGAAAGGTCAACAGGAAGCTATATCATACTGAACAAGTCTTGAATGTTAAAGGCGCAGTATGTAACTTTTCTAGTCGAGGATGAGCCACCTCCGTGTCTCTTTGAAGATGTTGCTGCTTTGCCGGGAATGTTCCAAAGTATGACATTAAAACGTACTTATCTTTCAATTCAAGACGAGTTCATTCAAAACAACTTCTGCTGACCAAAGTGCTTCACATAAAAGTCAACAAAAACATATATAGTGATAGCACGATACATAGGAACAGAACAATAAAACACCAAGATGTCCTGTGTAGCTAGTGTTAAATGCCAGGGAGAAGTCTTAAACGGCGTTAAAGACTGAGGGGTTCTGACAGGCAGAGGGCGCTGTTCCATAGTCTGGGCGCTGCCACAGAATGGAATCGATTATGGGTGTTTTATTACCTTGGAAAACATGCATTCGCCTCTCCACAGACCTGACCTGTAATTTGGCCACGTGGAGTCACCTGCTTGTCTTCATAGAGATATATGTTGAAGCGGCGCATTCGGGGTAAAACAGGTGGCAGACATCCCCCCCCCCACCTGAAAAGTTACATAGTGCACCTTTAATTTGATCTGAAGGCCACACTTAGAGCCGCTATCAGTATTTTCGTCACTTAATGGTGCTGATGAAAGTTTAATTTGTTTTTCCAATCTCGAGTTACACTAGATTTTTGATTACCATTTCCCCTCACAGCGTGCACCGTTTCCATTAGCGACGGCTGCGGCTCTCAAAGTAATTATTTGTTAATAAGTAACTTCATCATGACATTCATTCGGTGTGTGTCAAACCGGAACTCTGGAAATTGTCTTGTTTCTTCAGTGTTTTTGGCTCATTTTGCTTCATGAAGTGCCCCCCCCCCCTCATATTCAAATATAGCACTAATGACTAAAATCAAATTTGCCCCCAGAGGTATCAAGGGAGATGCAAGAAAATACCACTTTATTCAATATATTTACCACATTTAACCTTTAAACTGACTTTGAAGCCATTTTGTTGAGTCCTTTAAAGGTTTATTATGTAACTTTTCCAGTGAGGTATGCGCCCCGTGGTTGTCGCCGGAGAGAATGTCCCACAGTATGGCATTAAACTTGCATTACATGTGTTGCATTTGGCCAGTAACTCAACCCGGTGGCGTAACAAGCTCGTCTCCATGGAGATAGATAACACTGCAGGCAACATCAGCTACAACATCTCCATGGAGACCAGAAAAGTTACATGGTGCATCTTCAGATCCCTATGTGCAATACCAACTTACACCACTTCAGTGAGATACTGAAGCAGCGGCTCAGGTGGTAGAGCAGACATCTTATACTTGGAGAGGTGGTTCAATCCCAGCTGCAGCCCGTGCATTCTGCTGGTGCGTCCTTGGGCAAGACGCTTCAGCCACTGCGTTTATACTGTGTGTTCTGTGAATGGGTGAGTGGTGGAACTCGGAGACCGTTGGCACAGATTGGCAACCGCGTTTCGCCTTTTTTGTGTTGATACGGATAGATCGTGCGTGTGCCTGGTTGGGACGCCAATCAGAGACACCTATCAAATGATCCCAGGCAAGAAGACACGCTCCGTACCGTTATAAAAAGTACTGCATTGTGTTGTCCTGTTTTGCGCTATAAATTTGTGAGAGTTTGTGCCTTCGGCGAGAGCAGCAGCGTTGAACAATGAGCCAGGTGCTTAATTGCAGAGAGGTGCCATGTAACTCGGTGAAATGCCTCCTCCAGACTGTGGGCTAATGGGGGCAGCGGAGAGCAAGGGGATCCAGACAACACCCAGTGACACAGCTCAGACAGAAGAAGACAATAAAGCGCAAGTGGGACCGCGTCGCTGCAGGTGCGAAGGTGAATCTAAGAAAAGTAAGAAAAGGTGTGTGAAGTGTCTTGCCCAAGAACGCAACGACATTAAGCAGAAATAAACCAGCAATGTTTAAGATTTTGGGCTACAGTGTTGCATCTTTTTGCAACCTTAAAAATGGCACAAAACATCTTCTTCAGACAAGCAGAAATAAACACGAGTTAAATTACTTTTTTCTCTATAGCTTCAGTAAATTGTGCCATAATTGTGAATCAAATCTTGTATATCATTGAATTACAGAAAAGAAATTGCTCGAACAATCTGTCTTTCTCTACTGGATTATGGAGCTGTAATGTACATGCAGATTTCAGATTTACTTTGAAACCTTTAGATTCACTCTTTCACTCAGCGCTTCGTTTCGTAACAGGTGATAAACTGAAAACCCATCACTGTTCACTCTATGAAAAAGCAGGTTGGCCGTCGCTATCTGTAAGAAGAGAACAACACTGAATAAAACGTATTTATAAGGGACTAGGACAATAGACTTCTGAATATCCTCACTTGTTTGTTGAACTTTGATACGGGAAGATGAATACGGGAACTTTT